>JAQZBX010070028.1:0-15445 GCA_029593785.1 Cabassous unicinctus
ATTAATTGCCAATGGAATGCTATTAGTGATAAAAGGAAATGAGCGATCAAGTCACACAAAGACATGGATGAGTTGCTAAATGAAAGAAGTCAATCTGAAAAAGGCTAGATACCTTCTGATTCCATTTATGTGACATTCTGGAACTGACAAAAGTATAGAGAGAATAAATAGATTAGTAGTTATCAGGAGGCAGGAGAAAGGCAGAAGGTTGGATAGGTGAAGGACAAAGAATTATTATTTGGTGGTGAAACTATACTATTTGATACTATATTGATGGATAAAGGATATTATACATTTTCAAAACTCGTAGAACATTATCACACAAAGTATGTCCCTTAATATAAGTAAAAAATTTAGCAGGTTATGGGATTACATAATGAGATGCAGAATGTGACAAAACAATATAAATGAATCACAAATGTATGAAAAGTCTGTCTGATGTGAGTGGGGCAAAAACGTGCCATCCTAAGTATATTTAGAAATGAATGGTGTCTATAAGAATAAAAACAAAGGAACTCTACAGAAACACTGTATTCTAGTTGATAAATGTATACTGGAAGTGAACAATCATGTAAATTGTTGGTAAATGGTGGGAGCTAGGTTTCTCATTGTGGAGTAGAGTTTATAGATAAACAAGGGGAGGAATCTGGAAATGTTTATAGATATGTGAATATTCTCATGTTAGCATACACAAATATATTTGATTGCTCTGTCAGCTGAGAATGCCTAGCTGCAATGACATCCCACTAGCAATGTGTACACACAGCACCCAGATATTGGTATCTATTACCATTCTCCAATAAAAGGACCCAGGGATTGTAAGAGGAATGACTGATTCTAGAAATATACAAGAAATATACAAAATGAGCAGGCGCATTTTGTGGTGACAAAGTAAGGAAGTACTCAAAACACACACACATGTGCATGCACAGTCAGAATGATGGAGTATCTCTAAAGAATACAGAATTCAACTTAGAGAGCTCCCAATGGCAAAGGCGAGAAAACTTTAAGCAACAAAATAAAGTAGTATTGGATTATAACTTAAAGTATAAAATAAAGATCCATGCATCCACGCTAATAAGAAAATACTTGTGGGAGAAGAGAACAAATCTCTCATGCTGAAGAATTCCAAATATTTTAAGAAGATATTCCACCCTTATGGAGGTAAAGCATATCTACCCATTCCTTAAAGATTTCCTTCTAAAAAGTACAGGATGAAGGAAGCATCTTTACAGTGGAGGAACCTGACAAAAATCCCTCAGCTAAGTGAGGGATCATCATCAGTCATAAGTCATATGATAGAATATACACTTGATATGATGTAATGAGAATGGCACTTTAACTCCAGGTTCTTGCTCGCCATAACCGATAACCCAGACTATTCATGAGAAAAAATACCAGAGCATCTCAAATGAGCAACAACCTGCAAAATACCCGAGACATATTCCTCAGCAAGGTCAAGGTCATCAAAAACAAGGAAAGTCTGAGAAAATGCCATAGCCAAGAGGATCTTAAAGAGACAGGGTAACTAAATTTAGTATGGTATCCTGCACAGGATCTTGGAACAGGAAAAAGACCTTAGCTAAGAACTAAGGAAATGTTAGTAACATAGGAACTTATTGAGCTCCTACCAGGTGCCAGTTCATTATGTCAGTGAGCTTTTGCAGTATGAATAGAGTGAACTGTTGACATGGAGTACAAAGCCTGAGACCTGATTTCAGCTGTACATATTACTTTCTATGGATTGAATCTTAGCAATGTACAGACTATTCTGTGTTACCATTTTCTTCCCTATAAAATGATGCCTACTTTGTTGTGAACAGCAAATGAGATATGCACATATAAGAATAGTCTATTAAACATCTTGTAATTTATAAATATAAAAACCCTATATTTGTAATGTTATCTTTCAATAAAATTTAAATTCTTATGATCTGCCAAAGTCCCCCATTACCACAATCCTACTGACAATAACAACAAAAGCCAATATTAAATTTATTAAATAATTATAAATCGTTTAGAAACATCTTCCAGTTGGTAACAAGATTCATATTTTGGATTCCTGTGAGTATTTGCAGAAACAGTGAAGCTGGGGTGAAATTGGCTCTGTCACATTATTTATACATTTGGTACAAATGGAAAAAGAATTTCACATACGAAACAAAAGGTAATGGAATTTTCCTCCTGACACAAATCCTCTTGAAAATATCAAAACAAGCGGTTTAAAGATTTATTGAACTGAGTTGTTAGATTAGAAACATAATTTAAAAATAAAAGGAGACCTTTTATTATAAAACATATTTTTACAGGTGGGAAATCAAAAGCCCTTAGAGGTTAAGTGATATGCTCAAAATTATACGGAGAACTTGCTGCATGAAAGAGATCATTCCACAAGAGTCCTTATCGCTAGTCCAGCAATCTTGCCACTACATTGCATTGTGCTTCTGTAATGTGTCCCGTTGCCTTTTATTTTAAATAGACTTTTTATTTTAAAAGTTTTAGATTTACAGAATATTGCAATGATGCTTGAAATAGTTCCCATATAACTGTCCACCCAGTTTCCCCTGTTTTAAACATTTTATTAATCTGGTGCATTTGTTACAATTAATGAAGCGATATTGAGATATTATTATTTATTATATTCATAGTTTATTCAGATTTTCTTAGTTTCTACCTAATGTCCAGGGAATGCATCCAGGATACCACATTACATTTGGCTGTCATGTCTCATTAGGCTCCACTTGGCTAAGACAGTTCTTAAGAATTTCCTTGTTTTTGAGAACATTGACATATTGGGGAGTACAGGAAAGGTATTTCAAAGAAAAAAACAATTTAAATTTGTTTGGTGATTTTCTCATGATTAGACTGGGGTTGTAGGTTTTGGAAAAGATCACAGAGACAAAGTGCTACTTTCATCACATCATATCAAGGACCCGTACTGTCAACGTGACTTATCACTGCAAAGGTTGATATTGATCACCTGACTAAGGTAGTGTTTGTCAGGTTTCTCCACTGTAAAGTTACTTTTTCTCTCCAGCTTTCCATACTTTGGTAGGAAATAATTATTTGCAGCCTGCAGGTAAGGAGTGAGGAGTTATGCTCCACCTCTTTGATGGTGGAGTATCATCCTAAATTATTTGGAATTTTTCTATGTAGGACATTTATTTCTTCCCTATTTATATATTGATTCAACCATCTACTTATATTTGTATGGCCTCATGGATATTTATTTTATAACTTGGTTCACCATCTAATTCATTTTCTTTGTTCGATTGCTCCAAAATTTCCAGCTCTGGCCACTGGGAGCTCTTTCATTTTCTATTTATATGTCTTTGCCATACCCCAAATACCCCAAACATTGTGGAGATTTCTTTTTTTTCTATCTTTTTTTTTTTTTTTTTTTTGAGCACTTTCTTACCTCGGTACTAAGAAGTGCTCCTGACTTATCTCGTATATATTTTTGCCTCAGTCCTATAGCCAGCCACTTTTCTGAGGAATTTTAGTTTCTTTTAATGTCAAATGATATCAGAAAGTAGGATCATGGTAATTCTATTGGGATACGATTGCATCTAGGCATTGTCAGGTGACAGAACAAGGGAACATATGTACATACATTAACTCATGTATGTTCACATATCTACAAATATATTTATATGTAACCATCTGTTTTCTATGTCGCACTAAACATGAATCCACTGGAATGGCTCCAACTTTAATCCATTATTACACAGTTTATTCTAGCATTCTCCCCTTGCTTATCTGTAGTCTCCCACTCTAACAGTGAGAATTCTGATTCCCACCTTCCACTATCCATTTACTTAATTGTTCAGTATGCATGTCTAGCGGTATCAGAATTATTAATCCATGTCCATGTGGGAAACAACTCTTTCAACTAGAGGACAGTGCATATTTGCAGTTCCTTTTGCCTTCAGTCTTACAGATACCACTCATTTCCAAAAGTATTTAGGATAGTGCCTTTTATTCGCTCTCTCTTCAATGAGGTTTATCTTTTATTTTTAATTCATTTAGATTCATTTGTTACCTTGGGTATTCCACCCTGGATTCCATGACCTCCTAGGTGGTTTTTTTTTTAAATTTTATTTGCAAACTTTAAGGCTCACCCTTTGTGCTGTAAAGCACATGGATTTTGTCAAGTGCATAGTGTCATGTTTCCAGCATTACAGTAGAATTCAGAATAGTTTCAGCACCCCAAAATCATCTAGTCAGTCCTTCTTCCCAATTCCTTGAGTCTCTGGCAACCAAAGATCTTTTTATAGTCGCTATAGTTTTGTCTTTATGAGAATCCCATATATGATTGCAAACATAGAGGATGCAGCCTTTTCAGACTTTTTTTTTTTTTCATTTGGAATTATACTTCTAAGCTTCATTGAAGTCTTTCAGTGGCTTGAGAGCTGATTCCTTTTTATTGCATAATAATATTCCATTGTATACATGCACCGGGTTGTTCACCCACTCAATTATTGAAAGAGATCTTAGTTGTTTCCAGCCCTTGGAATTAAGAATAAAGATGCTATAAATATTCAAATACATGTTTGTGTATGGATGTAAGTCTTCAGATCATTAGGGTAAATACCTACAACTGCTGGATAGTATGGTAAGAGTATTAACATCATAAGAAACTGCAAAACCATCTTCCACATGGCTACACTATCTTATCATGGATTTCACTTCCTGTTTCTCTGCATTCTCACTAGCAATTGGTATTATTAGTTTTTTTATTATTATTTTTAGCCATTCTAATAAGTGTGTAGTGTATCTCGTTGTTATAATGAAATTTCATACTTTAAAATTATGTTAGAACATCATTTTCATTTCCTTATTTTCCATCTGCATATCTTTTTTGGTAGCATGACTATTCTGACACTCTGCCTGTTTTTGAGTTGTCTTCTTCTTATTAACTTTTAAGAGAGAGAAAGCTACAGAAGCAAGAAACTGAAAGCAATGAAAGCTGGAAGGAAAAGGAGAGACCAGCAGACACTCCCATGTACCTTGCCTTGTGGAGAGGAGTCTGGGGTCCCTGGCAGCTGGTCTTTGGGAAGAAAACATTGCCTTGATGATGCCTTGATTTGGACATTCTCACGACCTCAAAGTAGAAATAAACTAAAATATGGAAATGAAGAGAGAAAACATGTTGAAATAGCAACAAGGCTTGACATTTCCAACAGTGTCTCGTGAGCATGCTGAAAATATCCACGTTTCCATCAAACACATACAGAGTTCAAGAAAGTTTAAACACTACTGATTACTCATTGGAAGCCTCAGAGCAAAGGGCTTCCCTGGAACTGATGGCCAAAATTTGAGTTTAGAAATACAAACACAAAATACAAGTGAGTTTAGAAAAGCTCTCCTTACAGTCTGACACGAGGAACTTTCCCTAAGCCATACAGCATCTAACAAAATCAGTGCAAAAAGCAGCAACTGAGTTTTTCTACTTTGAGTTGTCAGCCTGCTTTTCTAGCCTTACTCCTATTACTCATAGCCTATACTATGATCTTTTCAAGGGCCTTTTTGGAAACCTCTCCCTCATCATCATCATCTTTAAGAAGCAGAGAGAAGCTCAGAACGTCACCAATATTTTAAGTGCCAAACTTACAAATGTTTTTAACAGTTCTTTGTATATTCTGATACAAATCATTCTCAGGCAGATGTTTTCCAAATATTTCCCCAAGCTGTAGCTTATCTTTTAACTCTTTTGTGTCTTTCACAGGGCAGAAGTTTTAATTTTAATAAAATCCAACTTAATTTTCTTTCATGGATCATGCCTTTGGTCTTGCATCTAAAACCTCATCACCAATCTCAAAGTAATGCATTTTCCCCTCTATTTTCTTCCAAACATTTGTCTTTGTTTTAATTCTATAATCCATATGAGTTAATATTATGTGAAAGGTGTACTATCTGGATCTATGTTATTTTCATATAGATGTTCAGTTATCCCAGCAGCATTTGTGGAAAAGGTTATGCTTTCTCCATCAAATTGCCTTTGTTCCATTGCTATAAATCAATTGACTATATTTGTGTGGGCCTATTTTTGAGTTCTCTATTCTTTTCCATTGATCTATTCTTTTGGCAATACCACAATGTGCTATTTACTGTAGTTTCATAGTAAATATTGAACTCAGGTAGTATGAGCCCTCCAAACTTCTGCATTTTTAAAATATAGTTATGGCTATTCTAGGTCATTCACATTTCCATAAAATTTTCAAAGAATTTTGTCAATGTGCATAAAATAGTAACTGGGAGTTATGATTTGGATTGAGTTGAATCTATATATCAAGTTGGGAAAAAGTTACTTCTTTACAATATTGTAAACATGAAACCTCTCTCCATTTATTTAGATTTTCTTTATTTTTTTATTCTAATATTTTTTGCAGGACAAGGATACTGGCCATGATAGATCTTTAATTACCAACATGTACACAAGAAAAATGAAAAGTAGAATAACCCTATATTCATAAAAGAACATTAATTTTAATAAGTTCATTCTTACAAGGATAACAACAGGCTTTACAGGTGAATTCCATCAAACATGTATGCCAATGCTATACAGTGTGATAAACTGAGGAGGAGAAACACTCATTTGATAAAATCACTTGTCTTGATGCCAAGACCAAACAAGGACATTACAAAGAAAAACTTACAACTGAATATTTCTCATGAACATATAATATTAGCAAATCAAGTTCATGAATATATAAAAAGAATAATGTACCATGGTAAATGGGCTTTATCACAGTAATTCAGGGTTGGTTTTTATATCAGAAAAATATTTTATTCACAACTTTAAGAGATAAAGGAAGAAAATACATATAATTATTGTAAAACATTGAGTTAAATAAAGCATTTGGCAAAATATAAAACACATTCATGATATAAAATGTTCAGCCAACTTGAAAAGAAATTTCCTCACCCTGCTAAACAGTATCGATGAAAACCTAAATCTATTACCATAGACTATCATCTTAAAGTATTGTATGTATTCTCCCTATGACTGGAAACAAGATAATAGCATCAACTCTCAGAATTTCTGTTTAATCTTGTATGGGAGGGCCAAGCTGGAACAATAAGGCAAGAAAAAGAAATAAAAAGTATATTTCTCAGAAAGAAAGAAGAAAAAACCTTTTTTTATTCATTGATTGGCACCATCTACAGTTAGAAAATTCTAGTAAATCTACAAAAATACCACTGGAATTACTAAGTGAATTTATCTATGGTGCAGTTTTCATGATCAATATAGAAATATCCATTTTTAAATAATTCCTTTTATGATAAAACAAAAATATCTAATACTTATGGAAAATTTAACAAAATATGTGTAAAACATCTCCTTGAAAACTGTGAAACATCATTGACAGCAGGTAAATAAAATCTAAATAATGATATATGACATGTACCAAAGATCAGAATATTCAATATGGATAAAATGAAAGTTCCCCTCAAAATTACGTATATATTCAGTGCAATCTCAATCAAAATTTC
The DNA here is from genome assembly GCA_029593785.1 of Cabassous unicinctus. NCBI lineage: Eukaryota > Metazoa > Chordata > Mammalia > Cingulata > Chlamyphoridae > Cabassous > Cabassous unicinctus. Next base: position 7,498 of record JAQZBX010070028.1, read on the forward strand.
AGCACACCTATTGTGAAAACTGAGAAGCTTATTTCAAAATTTACTGGGAAAAGGAAACATTCTAGTTTAGGCAAAGTAATCCTTAAAAAAAGAAGAAAATTTGGAGGAATTACTCTATGGGACTTCAAGAATTATTTGAAGCTACAGCTATTAAGACTGAGGTATTGGAAAACAACATTAATAAAGCAGAATAATCTAGAAATAAACTAACACAAATATAGATAGAATTCTCTACAAGGTCACCAAAGAGGTCGAAAGAGGAAAGAAATGTCTTCAACATCTGAACCCTACCTAAACATATATGTAATCAATTTGGGATCAATCATAGACCTAAATGCAAAAGATAAAACAATAAAATTACTAAAATAAAACTTACAGAAATATCTCACTCAGATAGGGAAAGCAAATCTTTCTTAGAGAGGCAAAACTACACTATAGACAAAACAACAATTGATAAATTAGATTTCACAGTACTTAAAAATCTTCTCTTCTTCTAAAGATTCTGTTATAGAAATACAAATACAATCCATAGCCTTGAAAAGAAATGTTTGCAAAGCACATATTGATAAAGACCTTGTCTTCCGTAACCTGGAAAAAAAAATGTTTGGAAAACACATATTGATAAAAACCTTGTATCCACAAGAGTTCTACAACTCAATTAAAAAACACTAAACTATCAATAAAAATGGGATAATAATTTCAACAGAGACCTCACAAAAAATAAATAAATGTCAAATAAGTATGTGAAAATATTATTAAAATTACTATATGCCAAAAATGCAAAGTAAAGTCAAAGTGAGCTACCACTGCATATCTACTACAGTCATTAAAATTATAGAGGACAACACCCAATGTTGAAGGGAATGTGAAGCAACTGGATCTCTACTACATAACTGTTGGGAGTGAAAAATTATGTAGTAGATATCTCTTGCAGCCATAGCATATTACTACAAACTTAGTGGTTTAAAATTGCACAACTTTGTCTATCTTACAGTCCTGTAGGTCAGAAGACTGATGTGGATCTCACAGGATTGAAATCAATGAATCAGTAGTGCTGCATTACTTTCTGAAGACTCTGGAGGAGAATCTGTTTCACTTCTTATTCAGGTTTTGGCAGCATTTGGTATGTTGTGGTTGTAGGACTGAGGATTCCAATTCTTTGCTGGCTGTCAGCTGAGAGCCTTTCCCACCTTCTAGACATCACCTGAATTCCATGACTTCTGGCCACTTTCATCCGTCTTCAAAACCTGCCTTCCATTTACACATTTAAGGACCCTTGTGATTGGATCATGCCACTCAGCTAATTCAGGATAATCTCTCCATTGCAAGGTCCTTAACCTTAATCACATCTGCAAAGTACCATTTGCCATTTAAGGTACACATTCACAGATTCTGGGGAGTAGGATATGGGCATCTTTGGGGAAACTTTATTCTGTCTATCACAAAAGTTGCAAACCATTTTGGAAAACTGATTGTCAGTTTCTTAAAACTTAAATATATATATGCCCTATGGCCAAGCAATTCTTCCTCTAAGCATATAACCAAGAGAAAGAAAAACACGTATCTTCAAGAACTCTTGCACAAGAGTGCATAATATTCATAACAGCTTTATTCATACTACCTGAAAACAAGAAATATCCTAAATGCCCATCAACAGGAGAAAGGAGAAATAATTGGTGGTATATATATCAATAAAAAGTAACAAATTTCTGATAAATGCTGTAAAATGGATAAATCTTAAAAATATGGTGAGTGAAAACATAGGACATAAAAATATACATTCTGTTTGCTCATATTGATATAAAATTCAAGAATATGCAAAATTAGTCTATTGTGAAAGAAATTAGATTATTTGTTTTACTTGGAAGAGGTTTAACTAGGAAGGGGCAAGAGAAATGTGACATGACTTCATATTACCCATGAAAATGAAATGCATGTGTCTTTATATCATTCATCAAAACTATAGGTAACTTACACATCAAAAAATAAAACAAAAAATAAAACTTGTCCCTTTTAAAAATGAAGGAGATTTATACAGTGAAACTTATTCAGTTTTTCAATTTGCTTAGGTAGTTTATAAAGGAGTAATATATTTTCCAGGAAAAATGATGAGCAAAATTTTAATTCTATGTCCAAATACTATGAACAATAATTTGAGTTTTTCTTCTTTAGTTTCGGAATTTTAATAGCCAAGCTGATAATTAGTGAAATGTTTCTGAGGATGAAAATACTCATTTCAATATGGCAGATTTAGCATCAAAAACAACTCAAATTAAGGTTAAATTTCTTTCTACAGATGACAATTCACCAACAGCTTTCAATATTGTTAGCCAACCTCAACACTGATGTGATTCAGAGAGATGTTTTGGATTTTAATGTTATTTCATTTAATTCTGTTCTCAAAGCTTTTGAAAACAACACCACAGAATGCTATGACCAATTGGGGGTAGGTAGGGATACAGATTTCCTTTTGAAAACATTTCCCATAGTGGATATGACTTAGGGAAAGACAGATCTTGGGTCACAGACCTTCTCCACATGAATAACAAATTGGAGCTGGTAAAAAGAGAATAAAATCTCTTCTGAGGCACAATGACTCTAGGCAGCAACTTCTTCAAGAAGAGTTGATTACATTTTTTTTTTTAATTTGTAAAATGATATATAAATATATATGCATATATGTGCATTTGCTTACATAAATGTTATTTTTTTATATATATATTTTTTAAAAGGTGCTTAGATTACTTAAATGTTACACAGAAATTACAGGGATTCCATGTTCCCCACCTCCCACACCTCCCATAACATCCCACATAAACATCTTTCATTAGTGTGGCACATCACCTGCAATGGATATACACATCCTGGGGCTTTGCCACTAAGCATAGACCACAGTTATAGACCACACTATCTCCCACACAGTTCTGCATGGTATATGCTGATGTAAAATGGCCTATATCAGTCGCCGCAACGTCACTCAGGACAACCCCCAAGTCCTGAAAAAGCCCCTGTATTACAACTGCCCTCCCCCTCCCTGCCCCGAAAGCATCTAGTGGCCACTGGCTCCACCTCACTGTTATAATTTCATCCATTGCTTGAATCACAATATGTCTACAACAGAATACCATTAAGTCCACTCTAGTCCATAGCTCTTCCCCCAATCCTGAGGGGACTGGAATGGTGATGTCCACTCCACCTCCAAGTGAGAGTGGGCTTATATCCCATGGATACGGTGGATGGGATTATTCTGCCTGCAGCTGCAGGCTCTCTCCATTTCCTGGGATGGCCGTTGTCCATCATCATCTCCTCACCAGGTGACTTGGGTGAGTCCGTACATTTTAAGACCTCTTATCCAGTGCAGTCAAGGACAATACTTGGTCCATTAATAGTAAAGAATGGACAAATGAGTAATCATGTAACATGATACATAAAAACATTTTAACTTAAAATATATACACGCGCATTTCTTCACCCATCATTTTCTATTAGTCCTTACAGAATCTTCTCCCTATTTACTCTACAGCACTTTTAGTAGTTTCAATCTATTAAGTTACTCTAAATCATCTATTTAACAGAAATAGTATCTCTATTTCTGCACTCATATTTTAAAGTATTTCTTAATAGTGCATCTAAGTGTCAGGAATACTTTTGGCAACAAATATAAGTTATTCTCACCTGACACTGCTTATTTGGCTTACCTGGTAAGAGATGTATGGCAGTGGCCTGGAGAGTTACCTACTAGCTACAGTCATGAAATGTAGACATCTGCTAATATGTTTACTAGAGAGAGTGATTATTCTGGTGGATTTGTCAAGTGGAGGTTGATTAAAAGAATTTCTACTTAAGTAATAATCAACTTAATTTTATGTGGTAACCATGAATGCCACAAGTCTAGAAGAGCTGTCCATTTCCCTAAACCTGCTTTTTTTCTTGACTCATTATATCATATTTAGTGGTGTCCCTATTATATTTATTTTATTTTTTAAAGATACTTAGACTATATAAATGTCACATAAAACATATAGGGGATTCCCATATGCTCCGCTCCCCATATCTCCCACATTAACAACATCCTTCATTAGTGTGGTACATTCATTGCAATTGATGAACACACTTTGCAGCATTGTCAATAAGTGCAGACTAAAGTTTACATTGTAGTTTACACTCTCTCCCACACAATTCTGTAGGTTATGGCAAGATCTATAATGGCCTGCATCTGTCATTGCAATGTCATTCAGGACAAATCCCAAGTCCCGAAAATGCCCCCATATTACACCTGTTTTTCCCTCTTCCTGCCCTCAGAACCTCCAGTGGCCACGGCCTCCACATCAATGATATAATTTCTTACATTGCTAGAATCACAATAAGTCTATAGTAGAATACCAGTAAGTCTACTTTAATCCATAGTTCATTTTCCAATCCTGAGGATTCTGGGATGGTGATGTCCACTCCACCTCTAATTGAGAGGGGGCTGTGATCCCATAGGCCCGATGCATGGGACTCTCTTGCTTGCAGTTGTAGACTCTCTGGGTTCCTTGGTTTGGTAGTTGTCCACCATCACTTTCTAGTTAATTGTCCTGGGTGAGACCAATGAACTGGAGAGTAGGTGTTGCAACTCCCTTGAGATTCAGGGCCCAGCTGGCACATGGACAGCCCAAAGATTTAAGTCTCTTGGATGTACACCTTTACAAACTCTAGTAATTATAGGTTCAAATAGAAGGACAGAAGAGCCATGTGTAGGGAAATCACAACTGAGTCCAACTCGGCCACACTTGGGAGCACAAACCCCAAAGTAGGGCCCACTGGCCATGTACCAAATTCCTGAGCTATCCGCTATGACTACAGTGTCTGGATGTCTTCAGAGCCCTCAGGAGTCCTGCTATTTGGGGTAGTATCTACTTTGGCAGTCAAAGAGATCCTGCTGAGATGTGCATAAGCATAACCTCTAGAATGACCACCCGATTCATTTTGAAGTCTCTTACCATATAATCTTATTTGTCTTTACCTCTTATTCTTTCAGGAACCCAAATCAGAAACCTGAGAACCAAGAGTATATGTTATATTTTCCCTTTTCTGATCACCAGTCACAATGATCTATCAGTTTCTACCCTTCCTAGCCTTTCCATTTGTATCTTTGCCAGTCATTGACCAATGCAATTGATTTTTCCCATAAAATAACATATAGACACTCATACACTAACATACACATAAAATGTACTGAGGGAATGGATTCTTGCTATGCAGTGTTACTGTGAAAAGACAAAACAAATCAGAACCATACTAGGGGAGAGGCTAATTATTCCAGAATCTTGGATCTCATTTTCATTTAAACATATTAAATATTTAAAAACTTACCCCCACACACTTACATACCACACACACACATACTTAATTCCTCCTGTAAGGTAGCATACTTATATTGGGTTTCTGCCCAAAGAAACAACTCCTTATGTTATACAGTCTATCTCTGTCATCACTTGTTTTGTCAGTGTTAAGACTGGGTTGTGATTAAGCTAGGATCTTAGACATTCAGATAACAAATAAAGCTGCTTTCTTTAAGCCCTTAGACTGACACCCAATGCCAGCACTTTCCCTCCCCTAATTCATTATTTCATTCTTGCACACTAGCATCTGAGTAAAAATTGGCCCCCGCTATGCACATTCAGCCACACTTCGAAGAAGCATCCAGCCTCAAACACTGCAAGCTCACCTGAAATAGCACAGCGTCCCAGCAGTTGGGAAGCTAATGGTTTCGACATTTGTCCCTGATTGGGCTGAGCAGATGGTGCAGCCTTCCGCACCCCAAATGCTCAGCAAAGGAAAGGGACAACCTTAGGCTCCACTGTGACAGGAAGCAGTTGACTTTCATGAGAAACAGTTAAACTTGAATTGGGATTCAGGAAAAGCACAGCTGGAGGAATGCTCTCGTGGTGGCAAATGTTTAGAGAAAGAACAGAGAGAATGAATTAGGTGCAGCTGGCACTAAAGGAAATAATGGCAATATAATCCATGTCCAGGAGTTTAAGTTCAAGGTGACCTTTAACACTGTCCTTACCTCACACCTTATTTAAAATACTTACAAATACCTCCAGTGGTGAGTGGGGGAGAGGGGATTATTTCTATACAACACTGAAAGATAAAGTTTAGTTGATTATATAACTGAACCAAAGATCCTAGTAGCAGCAATAAGTTAACACATACTACGTTTCTGACAAATATATTCAAGTTGGTAGGCAAACATTTAGAAATGTCCCACTCACCTACCCCCTCCATTCCTACCAGCTTGGGAGAGAAAGCTGTAGCAGCAGACAGTTACGTAGGAATCTCCTTTCCCTACTTCTGCACAATAATTTTTTCTTCAGTTATTAGAATCCCTCTGAGTTCTACTATGATCTCTTTTTTACATATTAATTCAGAAAACTTAACTCTTTGTCTAGACAGGAATTCATAATCGGGAATTATCATATTTTCCATGTGGTTTTCCACTGGTGAGAACTAAGAATAGGACACTATAATTTCACATGTCTGGCAGTAGGATTGCACAATTCTATCAGGCACAACTCCTTAATAAATTATGCCAGCAGTTATGTGCACAATGTGGCAAAAAGGGAAAAATACAGCATATTCTCCATTCGTGAGCATCATGTCCAGATGTATATGTTGTTAATCATTGATGAAAAGAAAACAGGAACAAAAATCTGGTAGAAGGAGGGAAGGCAAAAAAATTTCTGACACCCAAGATAGGGGGACCCATAAAGCTACCTGTGAAAAATATTTAGAACACAGGGCAAAGAAAATTTAAGAAAATATCTTCTTCTGTTTTTCAGGGAAATAAAGAAAGACATATCTCTAAGCAATGAGTTTAATAAGCATAGGCTAGCCTGCAAGAAAAAGACAAAGGCCCAATCTGAAAAGGGAAGAAGACTATAAGAATTCACAAAAGTCTATGAGAAAAGTAAACAAGAAAATGAAATCTATTCTATAGAACTGCAATCCATATTAGTGGAAAGGAAGAGTAGAAAATATTCTACAGAAAACTTAATATAATAGGCAAGCAATAGAAATTATGCCATAGTGAAAATAAAAGTTTGTCATTAATCATAGCAAATAAAATGATATGAATGAAACAAGGCAATGGTTCAGCAGTAAATAAAATGTCTACTCTTTTCCTAAATCATGATGTAATTGGGCTATACAACTATATATAGTTATCAAAACTCATTGAATTGTACAATTAAAATAGATCATTTTATTGTATATATATTTTACTTCAAAAAATTGAATAAAATACACTAAAGGAAAAAAAGTAGACAAATGGATCAGAAATAAATATTAAAGGTATAGTATCAAATCAAATAAAACCCAAAACAGCTCTGAGAAGACAGCCTTATCTACAAACAAAACGGCTGATCATAATCTTAAAACAAAGACCCTCTAGACATGTCTTGATAATTTTATCAAGATTAAAGAGAAGGCATCTAACAAGAAGCTACACAGAAAGAATATATATATTAGAATGAATAAAATTGCGACTCCATCACAATATTTAGCATCAAAAGACAATAAAGCAATTTCTAGTTAATTATGGAATAAAAATGTATCTCAAAAATTCTATATGAAACTAAATTTTCTTTATATGTGACAACAATGGATACTTTCAAATATTAAAAGTTTCAGACAATTTATCACTCATATAAACATTTGGGGAAAAACACATTGAACACATATTTTAGCCTAATAAACTAATAAACCAAAATTAATAAGTCAAAAATGGTAAAAAATCTGATTAGTAACATTTTAAAAGTAAATTATTAAGTGAAAATCAATATATTCACTTAATATAAGTTGAAATATAATTTCATCTAATACAATCAAATAATATAAAATTGAATATAAATGCTAATAAATTTCATAAAATAAAAGATGGATACTAGAAAGAAAGACCAGT
>JAQZBX010070029.1:0-15483 GCA_029593785.1 Cabassous unicinctus
AAATATGCACAAGGATAAACATACTGACAAATGGAACTGAATTGAGAGTTCTGATTTAGACCCTCACATATACAGTCATCTAATATTTGACAAGGCCACCAAGCCCACTCAGTTGGGAGAGAATGGCCTCTTCAACATGTGGTGCTTGGAGAACTGGATATGCATATCCAAAAGAATGAGAAAGGAACACCATCTCACACCTTATCCTGAAATCAACTCAAAATGGATCAAATATCTAAATATAAGAGCCAAAAACCATAAACACCTTAGAACATAATTTAGGGAAGCATTTACAGGACCATGTAATAGGAAATGGTTTCATGAACTTCACACCCAAAGCATGAATAGCAAAAGAAAAAATAGATAAATGGGACATCCTCAAAATTAAAAAACTTAGGCACCTCAAAGGATTTTATCAAGAAAATAAAAAGGCAGGCTACCCATGAGAGAAAATATTTGGCAACCCTATATCTGATAGGAGCCTAATATCCTGCATATATAAAGAAATCCTACACATTGAAAATAAAAAGCAAACAACCCATTTAAAAAATGGGCAAGTGACCTGAAAAGACAGTTCTCCAGGGAAAAAACACAAATGTCTAAAAAGCATATGAAAAAATGCTCAACATCACTAGCTATTAGGGAAATGCAAATCAGAAGTACAATTTGATATCATGTTGCACCCATTAGAATGGTGGTTATTAATAAAAAGCAGACTATAAGTGTTGGAGAGGATATGGAGGAATGGGAACCCTCATCCACTGCTCGTGGGATTGTGGAATGATCCAGGCACTGTGAAGGACAGTTTGGCACTTCCTCAGAAAACTAACAATAGATCTTCCATATAATCCAGTGATTTCACTGCTGCGTATATACCCAGAAAAATTGAAAGCAAATACACAAGCAGATATATGAACACCTATGTTCATAGTGACATCATTCACTATTGCTAAAAGTTAGAATCAACCCTGGCACCCATCAACAGATGAGTGGATAAACAAAATGTGGTACATACATACAATGGAATATTACTCAGCTCTAAGAAGAATTAAAGTGCTAACACATGGAATAACATCAATGAAACTTGAAGACCTTATGTTGAGTGAAGCAAACTAGGCATTGACGGATGAGTAGTAAATGGCCTCACTGATATGAAGGGAGAAAATTTAGCAGTCTCAGAGAACCATTTTCTGAAAGATAGGTTAACAAGAGAGAGAAAGAGAAGAGAAGTTTGTGAGCCATCACGCATATGGACCTAATCTATGGTAAAGTGATAGAGTATAGTTGTGTATTGAAGGGAGAGGAGAGGTGGTTAGTGATATTACTGGGTTTGGTGGTGCAGCATTGACAGGTGGATAATTAGGAAGGGCAGGTTAGAATACCCAGGACACTGGGGGGAGAGATGGGAGAGGGAGAAGGTGAACACCAGATTAGTGGCTATGAGGTTGAAAGTGCAGAGGTTGGAATGCTTTTATGGCAAAATGAGAAGGGAGGGTCACTGGTTTACAGTGTTGGTTAGGGGGGCATTCAGGATGGCGTGCATCTGGAGTAGGCTTCTGGGGAGTGTGTGAGTGTTCATCCTGTCATAATATGCTGTGTCGGTGAGTAGAGAACCACACATTGAGTGGGAAGGAGATGGACCCCCAAATCTGGGAGGACTGATTCACTCAGAAACAGACAGGTGGGCATCTTTCATGAGTAAAGTTTTATCCTAATAGGGGAGGATAATCAGCATGTCAAGACCTCTAGTTGATTGGGGGAGGCAAGATGGCATTGGTTTAGGAGGGCACTCTCTGACTAGCTCTCTGAGGATGGCCAATTGAGGATGGGGCCCTGCCCAGGGGTCTGTGCTCTGGGCTCATGGAGCGAGAAACTTGGGACATCTATCTGCAGACAGATTGATGGTGGGGATTGATCGGTAGAGATTCATGTGTTTTAAGCCTGTCTGTGGCAGTTAACACAGATGGTTGAGCCCCACCCTCTGGGAGAAAGGCTGGTTTGAGCTGCAACTACTGCCCAGCGGCCACATGGCAGGGGGCATTCTCCAAGAGTAGGAGGGTTCAACACCAGGCAGAAGGGAGGGGCAAATCTGCAGAGGAAGTTGTTTTACCAGCTGCCCAGGAATACACCCCAAACCCCGCTAACCCAGTGAGGGGGAGCATTCTCCAAGAGAGGAAGGGTTCTGACAGAAGGTGGAGAGCTGTTTCCCTTCTGTGGATTTAGCTGCCTGGACGCCCTCATAGCTTTGGGGAGCAGATAACCTGGCTTGAACCAATTTTTAAAGAAAATTCTACAGCAGAGAGACAAGCTAAACAACTAAATAAACCCACCAGATAAAATGAGGACTACAGGGCAACAAAAAATTACAAAGCACACTGAGAAACACGAAGACATGGACCAGTCCAATGAACAAACTAAAAACCAGGAACAGATGCAGAACATTGAACAACTAATCAAAGCTTTCCAAATAAATATCATGGACCAACATATTGAGGTGAAGGAAGAGATTAAGGATATAAAGAAGACACTGGGAGAACATACTGAAGAAATTGTAAACATACACAAAAAGATAATGGATATGATGCTGATCAATGTCACAATCCAAGGAATCAAAAAGATGATGGAGTCACATAACAGGAGATTTGAAGAGGCAGAAGAAAGAATTAGTGATGTAGAGGATAATACATCTGAAATCAAACAGATAGTAGAACAGATAGATAAAAAGATATAAAAAATCCAGCATGGGCTCAGGAATTTAACTAACAACACAAAATGCACAAACATATGCATTATGGGCATCCCAGAAGAAGAGAAAGGAAAGGGAACAGAAGGAGTGTTGAAGAAAATAATGGGTGAAAACATCCCAACCCTATTGAGAGAGATGGATGTGCAGATCCAGGAAGCAAAGTGCAACCCAAACAGTATAAATCCCAACAGACCAACTCCAAGACATATACTTGTCAAAATGTCCAATGCTCAAGAAAAAGAGAAAATACCCAAGGCAGCAAGGGAAAAGAGAACCATCGCATAAAAGGGAAACACAATAAGATTAAGTGCTGATTTCTCATCTGAAACCATGGAGGCAAGAAGACAGTGGTATGACATACTCAAAGTACTATAAGAAAAAAGCTTCCAGCCACGAATTCTCTATCCAGCAAAACTGGCATTCATAAATGATGGAGAGTTCAAAATATTCACAGATAAACAGAAATTAAGAAAGAATGTCAATAACAAACCAGAACTTCAAGAAATACTGTAGGAAGTTCTACAAGTTGAAAAGTAATAGCAAGGGAGAGAGGTTAGAGGAGATTTTAAAAACAACTAAAAAGAAAAAAAAGAAACAAAACAACATATGACACACATTAACCCAAAGAAAATATGGATGAAGAATGAAAATCATTGTGAATAATAACACTGAATGTTAATGGATTAAAATCACCACTCAAGAGACACAGATTGGCAGAATGGATAAGGAAATATGATTCATCTATATGCTGTCTACAAGAAACCCACCTTCAACCCAGGGATTCAAGAAGGCTGGAAATGAATGGCTGGAAAACAATTTTACAAGATAACAATAGCCAAAAAAGGGTGGCAGTAACTATTCTAATATCAGACAAAATAGACTTTAAATGCAAAACTATTAAAGAGACAAAGGTGGACATATATTTGTATAAGCGCTAATCTCTCAAGAAGAGAGAACAATCATAAACATTTATGCCTGTAATCAGGGTGCCTCAAAATACATGAACCTAACTTCGGAAAAACTAAATGGAGAAATAAATGCCTCTACAATTATAGTGGTGGACTCTAATACACCATTATCATCAATAGAAAGAACACCTATAGAGAGAATCAATAAAGAAACAAGGGCTCTGAAAAATATATTAGAGGACCTAGAATTAATAGACATATAGAGAACACTACACACAAATACAGCAGGATTTACATTCTTCTCAAGTGCACATGGAACATACGCCAAGATAAACCACATGCTAGGGCACAGAACAAATCTCAATGAATTCAGAAAGATTGAGATTATACAAAGTAATTTCTCTGACCACAATGGAATGAAATTGGAAATCACTAAGGGACAGAGAAACAGGTTAGGTACAAAGATATGGAAGTTAAACAACACACTCTTAGACAAACAGGGGCTCAAGGAGAAAATATAAAAAGAAATCAGTAACTACCTTGAAACTAACGAAAATGAAAACACAACATGTCAAAACCTATGGGATGCAGGGAAAGCTGTCCTGAGAGGGAGGATCCTAGCCATATATTCATATATTAAAAAAGAGGAAAGAGCTAAAATTGAAGACCTAACTGCATCCTTGGAGGAACTGGAAAACAACAACAAAATAAGCCTAAAGGTAGTAAAAAGAAGGAAATAACAAAGATTAGAGGAAAACTAAGTGAAATAGAGAATAAGAAAGCACTAGAAAAAATAAACAAAACCAAAAGCTGGTTCCTTGAGAAGATTACTAAAATTGATGAACCTTTAGCCAGACTAACAAAGAAAAAGAGAGAACAGAAGCAAATGCACAAAATAAGGAGTGATCAAGAGGATATCACTACTGACCCCACAGAAATAAAGAGGACCATAAGAGGATACTGTGAACAATTATATGCCAACAAGAATGATAATTTAGAGGAAATGGACAAGTTTCTAGAAACTCACAAACGGCCTACATTGATGAAAAAAGAAATTGATGAATGCAACAGTCCAATTACAAGTGAAGAGATAGACTCAGTCATCAAACCTCCCAGTTAAGAAGAGCCCAGGACCAGCTGGCTTCACAGCTGAATTCTATCAAACCTATTGGAAAAAGCTAACACCAATTCTGCTTAAGCTCTTACAAAAAATAGAAGTAGAAGCAATATTGCCTAACTAATTTTACGATGCCAACATTACCGCAATATCAAAATCAAACAAATATACCACAAGAAAGGAAAATTACAGACCAATTTCTCTAATGAACCCAGATGCTAAAATCTTCAAGAAAATCCTATCTAATTGCATTCAACAATATATCAAAAGGATTATACACCAAGACCAAGTGGGTTTAATCGCGTGTATGCAAGGATGGTCAACATAAGAAAATCAATCAATGTAATACAGCATATAAACAGATTGAATGAAAAAAAGATCACATGATCATCTCTATAGATGCAGAAAAAGCATTAGACAAAATACAGCATTCTTTCCTTATAAAAACACTGCAAAAGAGAGGAACAGAAGGAATCTTTCTGAATACAATAAAGGGTATATATGAAAAATGCAAAGCTAACATCATCTTCAATGGTGAAATCTTAAAAGCTTTCACTCTGAAATCAGGAACAAGACAAAAATGCCCACTATCACCACTCCTATTTAACATTGTCTTAGAAGTAATTGCTCGAGCACTGAGGCAAGAAAAGTATATGAAAGGCATTCAGATTGGAAAAGAAGAAATAAAAATTTCATTATTTGTAGATGAAAGAATCCTTTACGTAGAAAGCCCTGAGAAATATACAACAAAGCTTCTCGCACTAATAAAGGAGTTCAGTAATGTCACAGGCTATAGGATCAGTGCTCAAACATCAGTAGGATTTCTGTATACCAATAATGAGCAATCTGAGGAGGAAATTTTAAAAATACCATTTACAATAGTAACTAAAAGAATCAAATACCTATGAATAAATTTAACTAAAGATGTAAAGGACTTATATACAGAAAACTACACAACACTGTTAAAGGAGATCAAAGAAGACTTAAATAAATGGAAGAATATTCCCTGTTCATGGATAGGAAGACTAAACGTCATCAAGATGGCTATCCTACCCAAACTAATCTACAGATTTAATGCAATCTCAATAAAAACAACACGGCATTTTTAAAGGAACTGGAAAAACTAACAATAAAATATATTTGGAAAGGTAAGAGGCCCCAAATTGACAAACATATATTGAAAAAGAAAAATGAAGTTGGAGGTAACACATTACTTGACTTTAAAACACACTACCAAACTACCGTACTCAAAACTGCATGGTATTGGCACAAGAATAGACTTACTGACCAATGAAACCGAATTGAGAGTTCTGATATAGATCCTCACATATACAGTCATCTGATATTTGAGAAGGTCACCAAGCTCACTCAGTTGGGAGAGAACGGCCTCTTTAACAAGTGGTGCTTGGAGAACTGGATATCCATATCCAAAAGAATGAGAGAAGAATACCATCTCATACCTTATACAAAAATCAACTCAAGATGTACCAAAGATTTAAATATAAGACCCAAAAGGATAAAGACCTTGGAAGATAATGTAGGGAAGCATCTACAGGAACTTGTAATAGGAGATGGTTTCATGAACTTCACACCCAAAGCATGAGCAGCAAGGGAAAAAATAGATAAATGGGATTTCATCAAAATTAAAACCTTCTACACCTCAAAGGACTTTATTAAGGAAATAAAAGTGTTGCCTACCCAATGGGAGAAAATATTTGGCAACCATGTATCTGATAGCAGCCTAATATCCTGCATATATAAAGAAATCCTACACCTCAAAAATAAAAAGACAAACAGCCCATTTAAAAAATGGTTAACTGAACTGAAAAGACAATTCTCCAAGGAAGAAGTACAAATGGCTAAAAAGCACATGAAAAAATGCTTGACATTGTTAGCTATTAGGGAAATGCAAATCAAAACCACAATGAGATACCATCTTAAAACCATCAGAATGGCAACTATTAAAAAAACAGCAGACCCAACTGTTGGAGAGGATTTGGAGGAATAGGACCCCTAATCCACTGGTGGTGGGATTGTGGAATGGTGAAGCCACTGTGGAGGACAGTTTGGCAGTTCCTCCGAACACTAACAATAGATCTTCCATATGATCTAGCGATTCCACTGCTGGGTATATACCTAGAAAAATTGAAAGTAAAGACAGGAACAGATATATGCACATCAATGTTCATAGCAGCATTGTTCACAATTGCCAAAAGTTGGACTCAACCCTGGTGCCCATCAACAGAAGAATGGATAAAAATAATGTGATATATACATATAATGGAATATTACTCAGCTGTAAGAAAGAATAAAGTGCTAACACACAGAATAACTTGGATGAATTTTGAAGACTTTATGTTGAGTGAAGCAAGCCAGGCATTGAAGGATGAACAGTATATGACCACACTGATTTGAATTGAGTAAAGTGAGCAATCTCTGAGAACCATTGTCTGAAAGATAGGTTAACAAGAGAGAGAAAGAGTAGAGTAGGTTGTGAACCATCAAGCATATGGACATAATCGATGGTAAAGTCATAGAGTATAGTTGCATATTGAAGGATAGAACAGGTGGATAGTGATATTACTCGGTTTGGTTGTGCAGGTTTGACAGGTGGGTAGATTAGGAAGGGTAGGTTAGAATACCCAGGGCACCTAACTATGAATCTTGTCATCCAATGAGTCAAGACAGGGAAGTGTCATGTGCCCCAGGGGGATGGGAAGGAAGGAACAGAAAAGATCAAACAGCGGGTATTTAGTCATCAGGGGAAATGTTTTTCATTATCTTACAGTAATGGACACAGGACATGGTAAATATCATCAAAAATTATTAAAGTGTACCATCTAAATTGTAAACTATACTGTAAACCATTGACAATGTTTAGTAGCTATGTTTCACTATCAGTGTAACAGTTATAACAATGCTACCATCCACACACAAAAAATGTTTTAGTATGGGATGAGGTAAGGGTAAGTAGGTTGGGTATATGGGATTCTCTAGTATTCTGTGTGTGACTTTCTTGTGACCTAAAACCTCTTTGAAAATTAAATGAAAATTTGGGAGACACTGGGGAATGAGAGTTAAAAGGTGCCATGGTACAGACTGGGCACCCGATAATGGAGTGATAAAAGGAAAAAAATAATAATTAAAAAAATTTTTTTTTGCTTTTTCCCATTTTTTGAATGTTCCAATCCATTAATTATATTTTATTTTTAGGTATTTTTCTGAGTTTCCATGTATTTTATCTCTTGCAGTAATCTTATCATTGTTACTTCATTTTCCTATTAATTGTATTTGGTTAATATATGGGCTTCATCTTCAAGGAAGGTTTAGATCACAGAAGGGTTACAATGGGGACTGCAGAGGATCATTGTTGGGGGGGTGTCTGCAATGAGGGATTCATGGGAGGATGTTCATCTGAATATACATGAAAGATATATAAAATTGTCCAAATGATCAAGGGGTGGGTCATGGTCATGGTGGGTAGACAATCACTCAATAAAGGAGGGAATACTGAATTCCCTGCCTGGAGAGCTCTGCCACATTCTCCAAGGGAGCAGCAACAGGCCCCCAAGTGCAGGGGCACTGTCTGGCAAAAGAAGATGGTACACTGATCGGTTCTTGTTATTGTTGACTACCCTTATGAGTCTTTGCTCTTGTAACTGAAACAGCCTATTGTTGTGGGGTGACTCTGGATTGCTGCCTGAGAGCCTCCTTGAGGCTCAAATGTGGCCTTGCTCTAAGCCAAACTCAGCACATAAATGAATTACCTTCCCCACAGCGTGGGACATGCCTCCTGGGGATGAGACTCCTTGGCAACGAGGGATTACTACCAAGTGCCAACTGACAATAAGACTGGGAAAAGACCTTTAATAAAAGGGGGAAATGTAAAGACAAAGGAGTTCATATGGCTAAGAGGCTTCAAAGAGAATTGGGAGGTCATCCCAGAGGTAACGCTTACACACACCTCAGTAGGATCTCATAGAACACCAAAGTGGATATCACTCCAGAGGGGCTCCTGAGGACTCTGGAAACACCCTGGTTCTATATAAGTGGGGCTAGCTCGAGAGATTGATACCTTATCATTAGGCTCTATTTTGGAATCTGTGATCCTGAGAGTGACAGAGTTGGACTCAAATAAGTCCTCCCTGCATATGCTCCATCAGTCCTTTCTATTCAAACCTATATGTGGTGCTGGAGTTTGTAGGTGTACTTCCAAGGACTGGAGCCTTTGTCCTGCTCATGTGTCAGCCTTGCCTGGAATCTGGTGGAGCTGCAACTCCTAATCTACAGCTCAATGGACTCACCGAAGTCACCTGGCAGGGAGATGATGATGGAAAATGTTCATCCCAGGGAATGGAGACAGTCTGCAGCTGCAGGCAAGATAACTCCAACCATCTTATCCATGAGATATAAGGCCACTCTCATTTGGAGGTGGAGTGAACATCACCATCCCAGTCTCCTCAGTATAGGGGAAGAGCTATGGACTAGAGTGGACTGACTGGTATTCTGTTACAGACATATTGTGATTCAAGCAATGGAAGAAATTACAACATCGATGTGGAGTCAGTGGCCACTGAATGCTTTCAGAGCAGGGATAGGGAAAAGCAGTAGCAATACAGGGTCTTTTTCAGGACTTGATAATTATCCTGAGTGACATTACAATGACAGATATAGGTTATTTTACTTCAGCTTATAATATGCAGAACTATGTAGGTTAGAGTGTGGTCTACAATGTGAACTATGTCCATGCTTAGTGGCAAAGCCCCAGGATGTGTATATCCATTGCAGGTGATATGCCACACTAATGAAAGATGTTTATGTGGGAGACTGTGGGAGGTGTGGGAGGTGGGGACCATGGGAATATATGTAATTTTTCTGTAACATTTATGTAATCTAAACAACTTTTCAAATATTTTTTAATAACTATGTTATTATAGCAAATACTATTCATTGTACACATTACATGGATTTTATGCTTTATGAATATGTATCAATAAATTGGATTTAAAAAAAAATCTTCACCTTTCTTTAAAAGGTCATTGGACATTTGTTTGTATGTTGTTGTGAAATAATAAATCATGCAGTGATTTAGATCTGGTCCTGGTAGCTTCACGTGATGTCCAGTTCCAAAAGATCGAACACTGTACCCTTTATTCCTGAGAAGGCCATGGCCTTCCAGGATATTTATGTTACTCCTATATACCACAACCAATGTGAGTGTGGTTGAGACATGATGGTGGCAACTTGAAACTTCAGTGAAAATTCTGGGCCTCAGCAGATGTAAAGACTCAACATTGAATACCACCTACCTCCATGATTTCCATCTAACAAAGTATCAAAGAACAGGAAACAGCCTTATCTAAGTTATCTTAGATTGGGAGAGGGCTTTCATAGGTTTTAAGTTATTGAGTTACCATCAGGATTGTAGAGGCTGAGCCTAATCCAATCATGAGAATGCTGGATGTGATTAAATCTCCTAAACCACTAATTCTCAACAGTGCTAGTAGCCAGGCTATGGAGAGCACATTGAAATATTGAGTTAGATCATTTGGTCCCTAAAGACATAGGGGCCTGCTTTTATCAATAGTAGCCAAGACTACCAGGCTACCTGGAATCCTAAGGACAATATTGCACAAATCCAAATTGTCCAAAATCTCACAGAACCCCCCAGGAGCGTTTGGACATGGGTATGGGTATAAAACCTGCTTAAACATTACTGTGTCTATAAACTTTAATTATACATATAATTATAATATATTATTGCATGTTTCTAGATGTGCAGTGATGTAAATCAAAGGAATATTGTACATAGTTGTGTCCAGAAGTTCATAATATGCTCACCAATACAGAGAGATTTTGGAAAACATCTTTGCTAAAGGTATTTGAGGATTCATAACAACACAAATAAACCTTTTGCGTTTTTTACTCTTGAATTCAATTTATCAAGGGAACCAAGAAATTGACACAAAATTCTTTGTATTTTAACATATCTTCTTTTACAGGGCATCTAACATTTCCGTACTGAAATACAATAGGTGTAATATTATTTCTTTTATTGCTCTTCATAGATTATTAAAGGAATCAGGTAGACTTAAAATTATTTAGGAGGATCAAAAAATAATCATGGTTGTGAATATTCTCACTGTCCTGATTTTGTGATAATCAGGGTAAGCTAAACATTCGCTATGCTAGACACCATGTATGTGTACCCAGACCTAGTTTTTCTCCTACATCTGGTTTTAAGAATGCTGGTGATAAACCAAGCCTGATTATTATATGACCAACATTTATGGGAAATGACTGTAACCCTAGGTATCTTTGGTCAACCTGAAGAGATATAGCAGGGGGGGCAGATGTGGCTCAAATGGTTGGGCATCCATTTCCCATAAGAGGGACCTGGTTTTGATCTCCAGGACCTCCCAGTAAAAATTTTTAAATGAAAAGTATGGAAAGCATGTGGGCTGCCAGGCTCCATGTGTGGGTGGACCATCAGGACCCATGAGCAGGTGTGCCACCAGGCCCTCTGTGTAGATGCACCACCATGCCCTGCCAAGCCACACAACAAGATGATGACATAACAGGATCGTGACAAAAGGGAGAACCATGATGAGACATGTTGAAAAACCAGGAACTAAGGTGGTACAGGCAGTAGGACACCTTTCTTCCACATTGGGGCTTCTGAGGCTTGAATCCCAGTGAAGACAGGAGAAGGAGGAGAAGAGAGGGCAGGAAATGGGCACAGGGAATTGACCAGCAAATGGACACAAAAACAGTGAAAACAGGGGTGGGGGTGTAATAATGGATAAAATTAAATAAATAAATCTTTAAAAAGGTATAAGGGAGTAAGATACAGACTATAGTTAGTAGTTTTTGATGATGCTCTTTCATAATTTGTTAACAAATATTTCACAACAATGTAAAGTATTTGTGGTGGAGTAATGTATAAGAGCCTTGTATGATGTTATGCATGTTTGTTTAGTAAGTCCGCAATATTTACTAAACACTTACTGTTTATGTATGTTCGTAAATGAATGACATACTTCAATAAATTCTTTTTAAAATGAAAAAATAACTTTTTTAAATATCATGGGACTTAGTAATGATAAAGGTGGAAAATCTATCTGTAAAGCTACAGAGTGTATTTTTCTGTATTACTCCTAATTAGGGTTACTCTTACATTGCAAAGGTTTCTAAATGATTAAACAGTTGAAAGCTGTACTTCTCAAAGTATGGCCCCCAAACAGTAGCCTCAGTATCAACTGGGAACTTTCTAAAAAGCAACTTCTCAGAGTTTGCCACAGATCTACCCAATCAGAAACATTTGGGTGCAGACCAGCAATCTATTTTTTTAACAAGTCAAATCTATTAATATATATTAATAAAGCATAAATTCATACCAAGTGTACAATCAATGGTATTCAGTATAATCACATAGATGTATATTCATCGCTTCAGTCATCTTTAGAGCATTTTCATTATTCCAGTAATAATAATCTTAAAAGCAAAAACCAACTAAACAAAACTCATCACTTTTCAATCTCTCTTTGCTTCCCCTGCCATACATAGCTGCTATTCTGTTTCCTTCTCTATAGTTTTCTTTTATTTATAATTTGTATAACCACTCTTTTATATGCAATATCACCCATATTCTTATTTTACATGAAGTTTCACTATTTTATACAGTCCCATGTCTCATTTTTAAGCTTTCCTTCTAGTAATATAAATATCCTTAGGCTTTCCCTTTCAACCACTGTCATACCCATATAATGATTCTTTTAGTCAAAAACACCATGACATGCTCTTACCATTTCCATTCATTTCCAAAGATTTACAAACAACCTTTTAACCAATTCTGCACAGGTTATCCATCTGCTTTCTAACTACTTTCTCAAGATCTATATT
Source organism: Cabassous unicinctus (assembly GCA_029593785.1). Taxonomy (NCBI): domain Eukaryota; kingdom Metazoa; phylum Chordata; class Mammalia; order Cingulata; family Chlamyphoridae; genus Cabassous; species Cabassous unicinctus. Next base: position 12,674 of record JAQZBX010070029.1, read on the forward strand.
CTAATTATTAAACACATGATTTTACATAATATATTTAGTTCATACTAAATATATTCATACTAAATATGTTCACACTAAATATATATACTATTATGTTTTCATACTGTAAACATAAAGATGATATATATATATACTATATATATACTATACTATATATATAGTAAATATATTGTGTATATATATGTATACACACAATATATATACTATACTATATATATATACTATTTTCATACTGTAAACATAATAGGAAATATATATATACTATTATGTTTTCATACTGTAAACATAATAGACAATGTAGAAAAGATGGACAAATTCCTAGAAACAGATGAAACACCTACACTGACCCTAGAAGAAATAGAAGACCTCAACAAACCAATCACAAGTGAAGAGATTGAAACTATCATCAAAAATCACCTAAAGATGTAAAGCCTGGGACCAGATGGCTTCACAGGTAAACTACCAATCTTTTAAAGATGACCTAATAATACTCTTGCTCAAGCTTTTCCAATGAAACTGAACAAGAAAGTACACTACCAAACTCATTCTATAAAGCCAATATCACCCTAATTGTAAAACCAGATAAAGCTATTACAAAAAATGAAAATTACAGAACAATATGTCTAGTGAATAGAGTTGCAGAAATCCTCAACAAAATACTTACAAATTGAATCCAAAACCACATTAAAAGAATTATACAAAATGACCATTAGAATTTTATCTCATGTATTCAAGGGGGTTTCAACACAAGAAAATCAATTAGTGTAATAAACCACATTGATAAATTGCAGAAGAAAAATTATATGATCCTCACGATTGATGTAGAAAAGGCATTTGACAAAATACAGCACCTTTCCTGATGAATAAAAATTCAAAAAATAGGAATAAAAGGAAGCTTTCTTAATATGGTGAAGCACATATATTAAAAATCTACATGTAGCATTGTAGTCAATAGGGAAAGCTTGAAAGCTTTCCTATTGAGATCAAGATCAAGACAAGGATGCTAACTGTTAAGACTGGTATTCAGTATTTTATTAGAAGATCCAGCTAGAGTAATTCAGCTACATAATGAAATAAAAGACACTCAAATAGGAAAGAAGTAAAACTTTCACTATTTGCTGATGATAATCCTAGATAATCTATAACAAAGCCAGAAGAACTAATAGATAAGTTCAACAAAGTGGTGGGATACAAAGTTAATACACAAGCATCAGTAGAATTTCTATACACTACTGATGTGAAATATGAGGATGAAGTCAGAAAAAAAATCCATTTATAATAGCAACTAAAAGAATCAAATGTTTATGAATAAACTTAACCTAGGACATGAAGAACCTGTATTAAGAAAACCACAAATCATTGCTATAAGAAACCAAAGAAGAATTAAATAAATGAAAGGGAACAGTGACTTGGGAGAGGGAAGGCAAGATGGCATCAGTTTAAGTGTATGCTTGCCATCTCTCTTTCAAATGACAGCTGATTGGTGACTGGGTCATGCCCAAGTGAGATGTTCTGGGAGCCCATGGAGCAGGAGACATTAGGGCATTGATCTGGAGGGATCTAAACAGGGAGATCGATGACTCAAGATAAAACTGTGAGTTTTTACCCCCTTTCCTGGAAAACATGGGTGGCTAAGCCCCACCCTCAGGACAGGGGACCATGGTGAGCCCTGACTCCCCCTGGGCACCCAGTGAGAGGAAGCATTCTCTGAGAGTAAGAGTAACTGACAAAAGGTGGAGAGTGTTTTCCTTTCTGTGGGTTTGGTTGCCTGGACTCCCTTTGAGCATTGGGGAACACACAAGCTGGCTTGAGGGGAGAGGCAAATCTTCAGAGAAAGCCTGATTTACCTAACCACCCTGGAATACAGAGGCTTGGCTTGATAGAGGGTGGAGTCAGCCAATTTAATAGTTCCACACTGAGAACTATCAGAATTTCAACTCCCCTAAGGGAGTCAGGCAGTGGGAAACACTTAAGTTTTCAAGAGCCTATTTAGGGTCCCCTGGGAGGAGGGGGTGGTCTAGAAGAGGTTGGAAAATCATTTCAGGGCCATGTACTCAGTCATCAGAGTCCCATTTGAATTTCAAGAGGAAACTCAACCTGAACAGGAGAGGAGAGGGAGGGGATCTTCTCAAACAGTCTACTGAATCCTGCTGCCCTAGGAGAGTAAAACCTGCCCAGCAGAGAGTGACTGAATAGCTTTCTGAAGAGCTAACAGACCCAATTAGAAAGGTAGCTCAGTGAAGAAATTTCTGCCTTGAATGTATGAATCCTAGTTTGAATCCTAACTCTTATAAGAGTAGTGATTCACCATGATATCTAACATCCAGTAGATACTGGAGGACAGGGAAAACATGGACATTATTTTTGTACTAGCTTCTTTGTGTTCCTTAATTTTCCAAAAAAAAAAAAAAATTAAAAAAATAACTTCGTTTATTCACTAAATCCCACCTTAAAGCCTGCCGAGAGAAACTTGCAGGATAATTGATTGATGAACACAGGCCGCCTGAGAGGCTCCACAAGGACCCAAGAAGGAACAGTGTTCTTCCTAAGCTTTGTTTGACTGCTTGCTTGTCCATTTGTTGGGGGTTTATTTTGTTTTTTGTTTTGTTTTATTTAGTGTTTTCCTTTCCTATTTCATCCCTCCCTTTTTGAAAATTAGGTGCTGCAAGATTGTTTCTTCTTTTCTGTGCTTATTCTTCCTTGATTTCCCATTTTCTGTGTATACTGATGTTATCTACCAACACTATCTCTTTTCCTTCCTTCATCTTTCTATCTTCTGCTTTCTGTTGTGGTTCTTACATTACACCTTT
>JAQZBX010070030.1:0-15482 GCA_029593785.1 Cabassous unicinctus
ATAAGAAGGTGGAGACTGCCCATCTGAAGTGAAGATTTGGGAGTTGAGCACTCCAGGCCATGGAGGCCAGTGCTCATCCCTCACTGGTGGTGCAATCCACCTTGGGAGCTATTCCTTGGCTGGAGTTGGAAGCTCCATTTCCCAAAAATGAGAGAGGAAGAGATGGTTGGCCACTGATTTCATCTACTGATTAGTAAATTTAGTTGGCTAAAATCCAATCCTAAGAAAAGCTAATGTTTGAAAATGTCAAAGTAAGAAAGAGGCTGATAGCATCCATTTTAACTCTGCCCTCAAAATGAGGGGAAGCCAGGACGATCCCAGTGAAAGTAATGACTGGCTTTTTATCACCTACATTGGATTGCAGCCCAAGCCTAGGCTACAACCCTATACTGTAGCCCTACCTATGGCAAAGAGGAAGCTTGGGGGACCTGTACAAGACTCTCTGGGCAACTTCAGGCACTTTTGGTGAAAATGAACTGCATTCTTGGACACATTTGTGGCTCCATCCCCATCTCTGATAGAGCAAGATGAGGGACAGTGCTCCCTCACCCACTCGGGGCAACTGCAGCCATTTTCAGCCTGCATGGGCTAGATGTTGGACACATCTCTGACTCCTTCATCACCCCTAGCAGTTAAAGATATTATGAAAAAAGAAAACTGCAGACTCATTTCCCTAATGAATATAGATGCAAAAATCCTCAACAAAATATTTGCTAATAGAATCCAACAGCACATTAAAAGAATTATTTATCATGATAAAGTGGGTTTTATCCCAGATATGCAAGTGTGGTTCAACACAAGAAAATGCATCAATATAATGCAACACATTAATAAATCAAAGGAAAATCACATGAACATCTCAATTGATGCAGAAAAAACATTTGACAAAATCCAGCATTCTTTCTTGATAAAAAAGCACTCCAAAAGATAAGACTAGAAGGGAACTTTCTAAGCATGATAAGGGGCATATATGAAAAGCACACAGCTAACATTACACTCAATGGCGAAAGTCTGAAAGCTTTCATGATGAGATCAGGAACAAGACAAAGATGCCCACTGTTACCACTGTTTTTCAATATAGTGTTAGTGGTTCTAGCTACAGCAATCAGTCAAGATAAAGAAATAAAATGCATCCAAATTGGAAAGGAAGAAGTAAAACTCACTATTCACAGTTATGACTCTATACTTAGAAAATCCTGAAAAATGTACAAGAAGCTACCAGAGCTGATAAACAATTTCAGCAGAGTGGTAGCATTCAAGATTAATATGCAAAAATTAGTAGTGTTTCTATACACTAGTAATAAGCAATCTGAGGAGGAATTCAGGAGAAATTCAGGGGAAAAATTCCATTTATAATAGTGGCAAAAAGAATAAAATATTCAAGAATAAACCTAACCAAGCACATAAAGCACTTGCATTCCTAAAACTACAATGCATTGCTAAAAGAAATCATAGAAGACTTAAATAAATGGAAGCACATTTGGTGTTCATAGATGAAAACGTAAATATCATTAAGATGTAAATTCTACCCAAATTTATATACAGATTCAATGCAATCCTAATAAAAATTTCAACAGCCTGTTTTGCAGAAATGGACAACCCAATTATCAAATTTATTTGGAAGGGTAACGGGCCTCAAATAGTCAGAAGCATCTTAAAAAGGAAGAAAAAAATTGGAAGACTCTCATTTCCACACTTTAAATGATATTACCTAGCTACAGTGGTGAAAACAGCATGGTACTGGCATAAAGATAGACATATAGACTAAGAGAAACAAATTGATGTTTCAGAAACAGATCCTAACATCTAAGGTCAAGTGATTATTGACAAGGCTGACAAACCTACCCAGCTTGGGCAGGATTCAACATATGTTGCTGGGAGAACTGGATATCCATATCCAAAAGAAAGGCAAAGGACCCCTACCTCAAAATTTATAAAAAATTAACTCAAAATGGATCAAAGACATAAATATAAAAGCAAGAAAGATAAAAACTCCTAGAAGAAAATATAGGGAAACATCATCAGAACCTGGTAGTTGTTGGTGGTTTCTTAAATGTTACATCAAAACATGAACAACAAAAAATGGATAAATGGGACTTCCTCAAACTTAAACTTTTCTGCTTCAAAGAACTGTCAAGAATATGAAATGTCAACCTACTCAAAATGGAAAAAAATATTTGGAAACCATATATCTGATAAAGGTTTGATTTCCATGATATATAAAGAGATCATATAACTCAAAGATAAAAGAGCAAACAACCCAATTAAAGAATGGGCAAAAGATTTGAGTAGACATTTTTTTCCAAATAGGAAATAGAAATGTCCAAAAAGCATATGAAAAGCTATTCAATATCGCTAGCTTTAAAGGAAATGCAAATCAAAACTACAATCTCAAACCTGATAGAATAGGCATTACTAAAAAAAACAAAAAAAACAAACAAACCAGGAAACAATAAATGCCAAAGGAGATTTGGAGAGATAGGAACACTCCTTCATTGTAGGTGGGAATGTAGAAGGTGCAGACTCTGTGGAAAACAGTTTTGTGGATCCTCAGAAAGCTAAATATACATCTGCTATATGATCCATCAATAATTCTACTAGGAATATATCCAAAAGAATTGAAAACTGTGACACAAACCGACATTTGCACACTGATGTTCATAGCAGTGCTATTCACAACTGCCAAAAGATGGAAACAACCCAAGTGCCCATCAAATGATGAATATTATTCTGCTGTAGGAAGAAATGAAATTGGGAAACATGATAATATTGAGGAACCTTGAGGAGTTTATGCTAAGTGAAATAAGCCTGATACAAAATCACAAATATTGTATGGGCTCACTAATATGAACTAGATATGAATAAACACATGGACTTAAAAGCTAGACTATACATTATAAGGATACAGGCTGAGGACTGAGAAGGGGTACCAATGCTTAATATATATAGAATTTTCAATTAGCTTGACTGTAAAAGTGTGAAAATGGATAGAGTTCATTGTAACACATTTTAGTGAGTATAACTAATACAGCTGGTTTATAAATGGGATTGTGGCCAAAGATGTAATCTAGGGATGTAAATGTCAATTGAAAGAAATCTAGAGAATAATGTAGGAAGTGAATAACTTAGTAAACCTGGATTTGGATGAAGATTGTGGTTAATAATATAAATACAAAAATGTTCTTTTATGAACTAGAACAAATGTATGTCATGATTACATGGTGGTAAGGTGCATGGAAAAAACAATGTAACTTTTGGACTATAATTAACAGCAATATTGTGATAATCTTTCATCAGTGTCAAAGAAGGTACTATATCAATGCTAAAGGCCAATTTTAGGGATTATGGATTTTTTCTTTTTGACTAAGGAAAACGTTCAATGATTTACTCAGGCCATAACTGCACAACTCAGTGATGAAAGTGAGAGTCACCAAATGGGAAATTATATATGCCCACCACCCCTAACAGTGTGTTGGAATCTCCAGTTTTTTAGAGTATGTGATTTAATAGGAAACTTACTGAAAGAGTTGATTGGAGTTCCCAATTCATGGATCAAAAGAGCATAAATTAAGAATATGTTGTGGCAAACGACAGCAATTACAATATACATCTAAAACTAAAAATCTGTAATGCTTAAGATGATTTGATAATGAATTTTGGCACACAGTGTATCACTTCTCTTCTTAAAAATGCCCGTCAGCAGAGTGGAATTGTGTTCAACACCAACAACCACTAACCCAAATGGAAGAAGAGACAGCCACAAAACACATCTCTAGAGACCTCTACTGGAGAAACAATCAAGAGTGAGTCCTTTTCAACACTTGCTTTTCTATGATCTTTTCCACTTATTCAACTATTCTGAAGTGCCATGGTAGTCCTTTGGGGCTTATTGCAGCTGTATCAATCTTAGTATCATCACAGTGAAGAATGAGTGGTTTTGGTTAATATTCAGAGACTCTTTAATCCAGTGTGCAAATATCTGTTTCTATTTAGTCATTAAAATAACTTGAAATTTGTTTCCTCTTAAAAAAAATACTGAAATTCATACAACAAATTCTTGATAAAGTTTCACAAACTGAAATCACTTCAACTGACACCCTGATTAAGAAACACATTAAAAACAACTCCCAAGTTACCCTGTGCTGCCATTTACTTTATAACCTCAAAAGTAACCCTTTCCACAAACCTTGTGAGCACAGATTCATTATGTTGACTAAATAATGAATTTGAAAAATATATGCTCTTTTGTTTTTGGCTATCATTGTTTCACAAGATGTCTGTGCAAACCATTCCAGTTTTTTATGGATTTGTGGACTCTATATTCACATTATGAAAGAACATGTCTCCTATTTATCTGCTTTACTGTTAACAGGCATATCTGAATAGTATAAATAGCAATTATAAGTAGTGTTGTTATGAATACTCTCGTCCATGCATTTGGAGACCATATGGAAGAAAATCTGATGGATGTGACCCAGAAGTGACAATGCATCACTATATTTATCATTAATATAAACAGCCAAAACATTTGCAGAGGGATTCTCCAAATGCAAGCAATATGAATTCATATGAGAGCTCAAACATTAAATCAAACTCTTTGTAATAGATCTTCAGTGTTTTTTCTTGCTCAAGTTAACAGACACAAGAAAGAATTTTAAAGGAAAATAAGTTCACATCACATATCATCTCAAAATAACTACAAAAGCAGTTGCTCATGGAATACCAATGAAACAGTCACTTTCAGTGTTGATCACTAGGAAATGTACAATGGATTCCTTCCTTCAAGGTTTCAGTGCATTTATTGTAGAGATCTCTGACTGTGGTCTTCCAGGTGGGAAGCAGAAACCACCCTTAGTGTTCTTGCTGCACATCATCATGATTTGAATGATCTCTGCAAAATTTGGCTTATTGAACAGCAAAAAGTTCAAGTTGATTAAATAGCAGCCATGATAGGATCCCCCAATTGGGAAGTGCATATCTCCTGTATCCTGAGCATCATAGTGGAGTCTGTGGGTGAATGAGGGGGCAGAGGCACCCTGAAGAACCAACCGTTTTATCAGCTCCCAATACCATGCACACTATGAACCATTATTAAGCATATGAACCATTATGAAATGTTCATGACACTTAAAGGAAAATCATGCATTCTGAGAGAACACCCTGCATCCATGTGGTAAAGTATACTTATCATTGAATATCTGCTAGCAGCCCAGTTATCTAAACTTATAATTTCACATGACAAGGGGAAACTGGTTTTTTTTTTACCCCTAGTATGCTCCAATAGTTCCCACTACATTTACATGCAGAAAAAATGTCCCAAATGACAAAGGAAAACCTCAAACCAACTCTGAAAACTTCCTCTATGACATGGATGAGACCTGGAGCTTTCTGAAGTTGAAAGTATTCAAGGGTGTGAATGACACACACAGAAAACTGGCTCCAATACTGGGCCTAGTATGGCCAGGAGAGAAAATGATGAGACTTTTCTTTTTACTACTCTGTGGCACTGCTTAATACAGTACCCACCACCCATTCACAGGTTTATGAACAAATCAGTGTTACCCACAGCAAAGAGAAGAAATCACTCAGATTCTAGTTTTTGCCATGTGGCCAATGTTCTCTGTGCTATCTAGAAGAGTAATATAAATTATAGATTAAAAATTCAAGTTTTCCTCCTAGTCACTTAATTCTTAAAGACAAACTTCACAGCTGTTGTTTGTGGGAAAATTGACCCCAGAGAAAGGTCCCCAACAGCCAAAGACATTTTGTGAATTGTTATAATGAGCCATTTTGCCTAGTCAGATGACTCGATTTTGTCATGAATCACCTTAAACTTTTAATGCTTTGGAGAGTACTAGTGCAAATTCATAGGATCACCACCAGTTGATGTACTTTCAACTTACATGATGTAGATTTGTGTCTGCTTGGACTTAAATGGACTTGCTCATGTCAGCTGGGTCTGACTCTGTGATCCCTGTGATAGGACTGAGGATGAGACTTGACTCCTGGACACAGCACTAAGTACTGATTTATCTGAAGAACCATTTGATACAGAGCATTCCAGAGTTAACAAGTGGGATCCAGGACAAAGCACAACACAAATCTAGGCAAATTGCCCTTCAACAAAGTTCTGATTCTCAGTACTCTTTCTGAGCACTGTGGTATCCAATTTCCTCAATGTCTTTTGGGCAATTAAATCTTGTTCTATGACTCTCATTTTCCTTCTATTTGGTGTAAATGCACGTCATTTTATAGATTTTCATAAAATGTAAATTCCATCAGAGGAAGTTTTAGGATGGGTTTGGGAGGGAGAATATAAGAAATGAAAACACAACCCCCAGGATTCCCATAAAAGATAAATTCAAAGATATGTAGGATCATTTTATGATGTCCTTAAAATGCAAACCAACTATTTTTTATGTTAATTTGAATAATTGCATAAACTAAGCTGTCAATACAAAATATTCAATCTGCATTTCAGCATATAAGTATTCTCTTTCATTGCACTTTTTAGTTCCTCAGTGAACAGGGAGAGACTTGTGAATGATTAAGGAGAAAATTGGCAAAATTAGAAAATAAGGAGAGATTTTATATTTGGTGACTAATTGGATAGACTCATCATTTCATATATGTTCTATTTGATGGAATATTTATGAATCTTATGAATCTTCATGTTTCCTAAAGGATGGTGTGTGTTTGGATAGAAAATAGAATAATATTGTTCATTAGGATTTTTAGTGTTCTATAAAGTTGGATGGGGACCATGAAATTGACATTCTTAGGATATTGCCCCATAAAATTCCATTTCATTACATGGGAAAACAATTTTTGAATTTGTGTGTTGTCATTCTCAAAGAAATGGATGTGTCAGTCTACCAATCACAAGGAACAGAATTCTGCTATCAAACAGAATCAGCTTTAAAATATGGTAGTTTACATGGTCTTGCATGTCTTATTCAATTTCTTGTAGTGGCTAAATAATAATTCACTTAAACTTCAGTTTAAAAAGTTGTAGGAATAAATTTCAGCCTGAAGGAATAGTTATAATTTATATGTCTTTAAGAGAATTCCTTCTCACAAATTCACATTTTATAACTCTAATCCAAATAAAAAGCATCAATCAACAGAAATAAAATGAATCTGTTACAGTTCAGATTATATGGAAAGTAAAAGATAATGTGGAAAGAGACACACTGAGTTAAGCTAGTCCGCCTTCCCTGTAACCCACAAATAATCCTGTGCTTAGGAGTAGGTATGTTAGTCTGGCTCTTGCAATGAGATAATAAATATGGTCTCAATTCTTTCTCAGTGGGGGCTGGGGATAAAGGGCAATCCCTAGCACATGGTGGCCTGTTGGAATATTCCTTCCCCTTTTGCCCAGAACATTGTGTAAACTTTCACTGGAAAATGCTTGTCCAAGTATGTGTATTATTTTGTAGCAGCTGGCCCAACCCTGTGGTTACATCTGTTCTTGAGGAGGAAGCCAAGTCCCTCATCTACACTACACAAGAGGTATATACATGGACAACTACTCTACATCAGCTGTGGAATAAGGCCCACTGGTAATGGGGGATCATATCCCACCAATGAAGCTGAGCTTTCTTTGTCTCTTCTCTTTCTGAGTTAATATTGTTTCATCCAGTGCCTGTGAAAAGACATGTGTTTCCTTTATGACTCTGACATCTTCATGAACTCTTTGCTCTCCTCCATGTGGTGAGACTCCTTCCTTATAGGTGGTAATTGGTGTCTTGCCCCAAAAGTTTGTATACCAACAAAGCACTCCATGGCATGGAGGAGGTGTAAGGATTCATCAATTCACTTATCCCAGCATGGTACCACCTCCCTGGGGGATAATTCACTGAGGTGCTTGCTGCATGAGTGCAAGTGAGATGTAAGCAATATCCATGTGAGCAGTGACCTAATATGTGGTGGATGGGAGCAGAGAGGCAGGACATGGATCATAAGAGGAGTAGGGAAATCATACCCAGACTGGTGGACGCCTGCACACATCCATGATACCTGCTGACCCACATAGTCTTTCAATGGTTTCAAATTACTCCCAAGGAGAGTTTGAGTCCCTGTGCAGGAAGTTCCACTGAATGAAAGCTGTTTTCAGGTCCGAATTAGTTAGACTCACTCAACACATCACCATCTCAGCATTGCTTACAATGGAACCATCAAAATATTTTCCTGAAAGTTAAACGCAATAGTTAAAAGAGATATAGGCAAAAGGCAAAGGAGTTACATTGTGGCTTGTTTAGTACATCTGTTCAGACTCTGATGACTCCCGGGGAAGAAAATATGTTTTTTGCCTGCATGGAGCAGGTCAACCAATAGGATAGGGATGGAGACAAACACATAATATACCTCCCTTAGTCTGTAAGGGTAGGAGCATGAGAGTGATATGCCCAACTGTGGGCAATGTCTCAAAAAGAAAATTCCCTGGAATACTGTTCATGAGGTCATAAATGCCCTTCAAGTAAAGACACATGACTACATCATCACTTTCCTGGTCAGGAGGTTGATGAGACAGTCCTACCTTGGACAGCATTGAAATCATTAATGAAATGAGGGCCTGCCCAAGGTAAGACTCCTTTATCCTTTCTATTATCCTCAGGGACATTAGTGTGTGAAGTGGTAGAAAACATCCACCACAATTCCATGTTTTGGGATAGAATTAACAGCAAAGCATCAGTCAATTTCATCGAGGTGGCCCAGAAGATAGAAGCACAGCAATGGGAAGCTGTGCCAGAAAGGCCATAAAAGGAACACAAAGAACTACCAAGGAGAGACAAAGGAGGGGACAGGGTTGGCACAACCACAAGGATGTGTGGTTTCGGTTAACAAAGCAAGGGATAGACAAAGCAGAATTGGATTGGATCCCTACAGAAAAACTGCCCACATTATAGGACAGAAGGTGATCCCTCTAAGTAAGAAATTAAGGCCCTGTTACCCTCCATAGTAGAGCAGGGGGAAAGGAACTCACATACCTGGAAAGGTTTACAACTCTGCAGAGCTGACCAAAAAGCACCAGATGCAGCCCAGGAAAGAGAAACATATGGGTTGCTAAGGTCTTCTTGTGCATGGTCCAGGATGGTAAGAAAAACAGTTCTGGGGGTGAGCATAATGAATCAGATAGGAAGGATGCTCCCCAACACCTCCCTCATCTTACTGGATAAAAAATAATGCTTAGGGAATGAGCCAAGAAAATAGTGGGTTCCTGCCAGTGATCAGAAGCCCCATGTCCCCAATAGGGTGAATGTGGAAAGGGAGGATGAAAATCATCATGGGTCTCTTAGATAGAGGTTCATAAGTGGTGAAAATTTCAGGCCTCTTTAGAGAAAGCAATAAAGTGGATAACAAAACTCATTGCTACAGATGGTATGGCTTTGTTCATGGAAGAAACTGCAAAACTCAAAGGAGATGAGTTTTGTCATAGAGGAAAAGCAATTATAGACACATAATCTGGTTATAGGAAAGCAATTCTCATGCATATTGTGGCAGCTGGAACCACTATTGTAAATGTGGAGAAACACCTCTGGAAAGTGTTTTGATCTCTGACTGGGTTTCAATCAGTTCTAGGTTCCTGGTTTACAGCACAAGTGACCCCACAATAGCCATACTCCCACCTGCCAGCAAAGGGGTGATAGAAAACTGGAACAGAAAACAAATACCAACTACATAAAGTTCATCATGAAGAATTTTTTGGGAGGTGACCCCATCTAAATGTATTTTGCACTGAAGGCTTCAATGTAAGGAAAAATAGGTGGTGGAATGTAGGTTGGGAAATATTAAGCTTTGAGGAATTGGAGGATCAAGGATTTCCCTGTTTAGGTTACAAATGCAAAATCCCATTCTAAATATACTCAACTGCTCTTTCTATTCTCCCACTGGAATGCACCTCCCAAGGTTGGTTTATGGTCTGAGCTGCAGTGGTATTATGGGAAAGTTCCCCTGTTTCCAAATTGTAGGTGAGACAGGGTCTTCCTACAGAAATCTGTACACTCTGAAAAGTGTACATTCTGAATATTGGCATTCTGAATCCTGAACACTCCCTATGCCTTTATTGTGATTTTATGTCCTTCTTTGGTGTGATTTCCATGTTCTTGTTGGCAAAAGTCTCTTTGCAATAAAATACTAAATGTATGGAATGACAGATTCTGGATTCTGGGGAATTCTCTAAGCAATGGAACCACAATTCTCCATGACTGATGTGTTTTATTTTATTTAAGTAGTTTCCTTTGTAATTTCTTTCTAAATTTTGATAGCAATATTAAATTTTATGTTAAGAGTATTTATGAATCATAAGACTATTTCTAATGTGTGTCTATTTTTCCATGATTGTTATTATCATTGCCATGAACATATAATGCTAAGATAATAATTAATAATCATAATTTTGTGTTCTAAGTGTTTGAGTTAACATTCAAAGTTATTTTCTGATTGATTCAAATTTGTGTTTAGAACTGCATTAAAAACGAAGCTAAAATTCAGCCAACATATTAGATTGTCAGCAACAATATTTTGTTGCTTACATATATGCAAGTACTAATCTATTGAATTAATTTCACTTCATATTACTTCTAAAAGAATTCATCATTCAGTATAGCCAGATTACTTCCTAATTCTAAATTGTTATATATAACTTCAATAGTAAGTTTCCTTCAAAATCCTTGACTCTTTGCTGAATTGTGTGCTAACAGGTACATATAAAGTATTTCATTTTGCATTTCAGGAGCACAACCAAGGATGTAGTAGATACCTTTATTGTTTTAGGGATCAGTGACCAACCTAGCTAAAAACTCAGATGGAGACAATCTACAGTGTATTGAAGGCCTAGTTTGAATGCACAAGAGTTTGACAATGCTGTAGTCTATCTCTTGATTTTTATACACTTTTTAAAGACTTCCAATGCAATGTGTAACATATCCAATGGACTTAACTTTTTAGTACATTGCTTCTTCTACACTCTTACCATGAAGATGTTAATTGGCAGGTATTTTACTTTAGGAGTAAAGGAAAAACTACTTTTTCCATTTTCTTTAAACAGACCTTGCATGAGTAAGACTAATTCTATGTATACTCACTAAGACTATTGAGGACTCAGGGAAGCTGATGTCTCTCATGTATTGCTGCTTTTAGGAATCCGCAACAGTCAAGGCATCTGTCACTTCCCAGTCCTCAGAGACAACAGGACCCCAGTAGCCACTGGACTGGAAGAGTGGATGTTGAAGGCCGAGGGTCAAGAATTCCACCAGGAAGCAATTTAGTCCACATTTGGAACCATGAGAGAGAGCAGGGTCACTAATACCAGTAGGACAGGAGACAGAGATGTCTCAAGTTTGCTTTTTCCCTGAGCCAAATGGGCAGAATCTCTTATGAAATAATCATAAGGAAAGCAAGGGGTGAGGCTAGGTTTGAAGTGATCATAAATGAAGGTAAGTTCAGCTTAAGATTTACACTTACAATAGTTGGTTTAGACTAAATCTCTCTAGTTATAATATCAGTTATTATCCTTCTGGTGTTTTATAATATAAAGGTATCTATAAATTATCTTAAGTCTTACTTACAATTTCCAGTAAATTTTTACTCTAAGGTAAATTGAATACCATTATTAATGAAGCCACAATAATTTTATGAGTAACAACTTTGCAAAGTTTTCCGCTTTTCTAGCAGTTGAACTAATTCCATTTGTGATTTATACATTAAATCCACTCGCAAGGCAGTATTGACATTGAAAGACTCATTGTTAGGTTACCTTTCACTGTTATCCAATTTCTAACAGGTGAACCCCAAATCTGATTTCCTACGCACAAGTAAACTGACAAAGTTAAAGACAGATTTCAAAGTTGAACACAGAGTTAAGCCCAGACTGAAACAGAAGAGAGGATTTTTATACCCTTAGCATTTCTAGGAACTCTTTGATCTTAATTGATGTCACATGAGGTGTCTTATTTTCCAGGAGAGGTTTAGTAACTGGCTTGGATCTTGATCTCTATTCACAACTTTTATAGGCACAACTGAGTTTAAACTAATGGAAGTTTGAGGTATATTTCCTCATTTCTTTAAGGAGAAATGACTAGAGGTTTCTAGCCCTCAGATCTGTCTGTCCTCCTCTTTTACACTTGTTTAACTGGAATTCAGGGTCTTATACAAAGGCTGCTCTCAGTCATACTGTGGCCATGCAGACCAGCAGTAGGCAGAATTTCCTGGTTCCTGAGATTAAAATCCTATAAGGAGTTTACTGGTGGGCTAGAGACCATGCCCATTATTCTAGGAAGAATTAAGAAGCACTTTTCAGTTGACTGATCTGGCATCCCAGAGTCCAAGCTCAGCTTCAACTTTCACCACCCAAATAATTTGGAGCTGATAATCTGATCTCAGCATCCTGAAAATTTAATCCAAAGCCTTGCTGACAGGCATTACTGTGGCTGACCTAGGTCTTGGGGGCTGCCTGACACCCTGAAGTTCAGACCAAAGTGCCCAAGCTGGATTGGTAGGAGATGAGAGCAGTTGCCCAAACCGAAGCATCTGAGATAAGTCTCAGAGGATGATTGGCTGCACTCTGAACAGAAGGGCCCAAGTAATATGGGCAATTAAGAGTTTACTGCTCTGGTTCTCAGCACCCCTACATTCCAGGGTCTGAGACTGACTGCACTGTTACCGAAACAGAAGCTCCTGAGGTAAATCTCGGGGAACCTTTGGCTGCTCTCTATATCAAAGCACCCAAGACTTCCTAGGTCTTGGGGGACATTCAGAGTTAATTTTCTGGTTCCTGCCACACCAGAAATCACAGAGACCATGCTGCCAGGCATTTCTGTGGCCATTCTGGACTTGGGATACAGACTGAATAGACTGGATGCCTTCCAAGATGAATATTACTCCTTCCTGGAGAAGGGGCAAAAAAGCTTTTTCTTCCAATTCTTACAAAGGTCTTAAAAACAGTCCTAGGAACTGGGAATTTCTCAGTTAGACTAGCCATCAAAAGGCCATTAAGTGATTAGAGATCAATTGTTCTAGGTAACAGGCCTTGGGGCCCTGAGTCAATAACTTCCTTGCTAGCAAATGCATTTCCAGCTTTATAGTTTTTAAGATATTCCAAAGCATTTTAACAGAAACATATAATGAGAAATTCAGTAGTAGCAACTAGGAAGGTGTATTAGCCAGCCAAAGGGGTGCTGATGCAAAATACCAGAAATCGGTTGGCCTTTACAAAGGGGTATTTATTTGGAGTAGAAGTCCAGAGTTACCAGGTCATAAAGCGTAAGTTTCTTCCCTCAACAAAGTCCATTGCCACGTGTTGGAGCAAGACAGGTGCCAACATTGGCCAGGGTTCAGGCTTCCTGGGTTCCTTTCTTCTGGGGGCTTTGTTTCTCTCTGGGCTTAGCTCCTCTGTTTCCTCCACAAGGCCAGCTGTGAACTCTCAGGTGAATGGCTCGTTTCTATCCTGGGTTCTTCTGTCCTTCCTCACCACAGCTCCAACATCGATACTGCTACTCAAAACTGCTCCCTCTGTCCTTTGCCTTGCCTTTTATATTTGATTCCCCTACCTACCAAGGGGCAGGGCTCAATGCCCTACTTACACGGCCCAGTTAATGCCCTAATCATAACTTATATCATTGCCCAGATTAACAGACCAGTTTACAAACATAATCCAATATTTGTTTTTGGAATTCATAATTACATGAAACTGCCAAATGGCTACAGAAGTTAAAACTTGGGTAAAGGTTAATTATGAGAGGAGACCTGGTCCATGTCACCCTTGGGGAGGGCACTCCCATGGCATTCATTTTGGGCTTTGCCCCTCACTGCTTTCCCACCACATCCCAGATGAGGTAGCTGGGTTTGCTCAATAGGAAGGTGGGCTTGCAAAGGCATGTACCCACTGAGAGGTGCAAGCCCCCAACTGCAAGTCATTGCCATCATTTTCACCAATGGGATAGAGTGGGAAAAGGCAATGGCCTGAGGGCAAAGCCTCCTGGCTGTTAAAAGAGCTTAAAAAAGGAGATTTGCAGCACCCAGTGCTCAGCCAGCTGGGTGACATCTGTCTTGGCAGGTCCCTGTTTTAAGCCCCTGCCCTGTGCCCCTGACCTCCCAGCCAAGGTCAGATCTCACAGGTATGGGTGCACAGCACAGATACAGAGAGTTCCTGGCCTCTTCCCTCCCAGGATTATGTTCCATGGGAGCTCATAGGTGAACCTGTTTAAAATGGGTAAGCAAAAGAAGGAATTAAACAGGCTGTAGGCTACAGGTTCACTCACCAATAACCTCTTGGGTGGCAGCACCAAATGTGTTACTGGATTTTGTCTAGGTTCTTGACTATGCTGCAGAAATGAATTTCAAGAGCACATCAGATTAGTTAGGCCAGTAATTTATTATGGTAGGGAGGCAAGAGAAATGTGAAAAAATAACAGATCATAGGTCCCAGAGAGAGAAAGGGGCTGAGGAGTGATAAAGGCTACTGATTTACAGGCTAGTATTTCCCATTATAGATTATAAATGCCCAGGTTTTACTTCCATGTTGATCCATGTGGGGGTGGGGGGTGAGGGTGGGGCAGGACACATTGAGAGCAGGGCGCAGATGTCATGAGAGAGAGAGTTTTTAAACCATTAATTTTTCCACCCCTTGCTAATGGCATGGGAGGAGTCACAACTGTTTGCTGTTTTGATTGATTACCCCACCCATCAATCCCCCAAGTGGCCCCAATGATAATATCCCTGGAGAGTATCAGGGCTTCTCCTGGCTTCTGGAGGAACTCTCATTCTGGATAGCAGAAATCTCATGAGCTTTTCCAGTAGACATATTGGGGGTATCAATATCCATGTAGAATTCTTGCCAGGTTCCAGATCCATCTATTGATTTCTTATCTCACTAGCCTGCTTCATTTACCATAGGTTCATATTAGACAAGCTTAATCTGTTTAAAGAAATTCCCTTCTATTCTTGTGTTAAAAATTTATTTTACTTTTTTAAACTTCATATAATAAACTATTTATTTTATTTTCCATTTCCAAACTTTTCCAATCAATCTAAACATTAAGCATTAGCTCCCTATTCCCTGACTGAAAAAATGTATTCCCTGGTAGACTATATTCTAGATTCTATCTCTATAAATTTATATTTTATACTTAGTTCACAGCACTGAAGTCATTAAATATTTGTCTTTTTGTGCCTAGCCTATATTATTCAGCATAATGTCCTCCAGATTTATCCATGTTGTCTCTTGCATCAGGACTTCTTCCTTTTTACACCTGAATAATATTCCACCATCCCCAACACCCTCACCACACCTCTTGCCCAGGGGTATTGGGGTATTTGGGAGCTTAGCCCAGGACTGTTATTTGTTTTACTTTTGCAACATGCCTGTCATTTTTTTAGTGGATTACGAAATAATTTTATTTTTGTAAAATTAGAAACAGTAGACAAACATTTATATAATTACAGTTCCAAATCTGAGCAATACAAATAAATAAATTATTGCA
>JAQZBX010070031.1:0-15483 GCA_029593785.1 Cabassous unicinctus
AGCAATGTTATTACTGACCACAGAGAAATAAAAGAGATCACAAGGGGATACTAAGAACAACTGTATGCAAAATACTAGACAATGTAGCATGGATGGACAAATTCCTAGAAATACAAGAACCACCTACATTGACCCTAGAAGAAATAGAATATCTCAGCAGACAAATCACAAGTGAAGTCACTGAAATAATCATCAAAAACCTCCCAAAGATGAAAAGCCTGGGACCAGATGGCTTCACAATTGAAGTCTACCTATCATTCAAAGATGATCTAATCCCAATCTTGCTCAAGCTCTTCCAAAACATTGAACTGGAAGAATGGTACTAAATGCATTTGATGAAGCCAACATATCCTAATACCAAAACCAGATAAAGATGCTATGAAAAAAGAAAATTACAGACTAATATCCGTAATAAATATAGATCCAAAAACCCTCAAGAAAATACTTGCAAACTGAATCCAAAACACATTAAAAGAATTATACACCAAGATCAAGTAGGTTTTATCCCAAGTATGCACACAATCCTCTCCATTGATGCAGACAAGGCATTTGACAAAATACAGCACACTTTCTTGAAAAAAAAAAAACAGGTAGCATTGTATTCAAAGTCAAAAGACTGGAAGCTTTCCTGCTAAGATCAGGAATAAGACAAGGATGTCCACTGTCACCATTATTTTTCAAACCTCATGCTAGAGTTTCTAGCCAGAACAAGTAGGCTAGATTAAAAAAAATAAAATAAAAGACACAAGTAGGAAAGGAAGAAGTAAAACTTTGATTATTTGCTGATGCTATGATATAATATTTAGAAAATCCTGAAAAATCCACAGCAGAGCTACTAGAATAGATTAATTCAGTAGTATGGTGGGATACAAGATTAATATGCAAAAGTCAATTGCATTTCTATACAATACTGATGTAGAAATCTGGGGACGAAATCAAAACTAAAATTCTATTTATAATAGTGACTAAAACAATCAAATATTTAGGAATAAACTAAACCCAGGACACAAAGGAACTGTATTCAGAAAACTACAAAACATTGCTAAAAGAAACCAATAAAGACTTAAATAAATAGAAGGACATTCCATGTTCATGGATTGGAAGACTAAATACCATTAAGGTGTCACTTTTACCCAGACTGATTTACAGATTCAAAGCAATCCCAATAAAAATCCCAACAGCCTTTTTTTTGCAGAAATTGAACAGCCAAAATTAAAATTTATTTGAATGATTAAGGGGCCCTGAACAGCCAAAAATGTCTTAAAAAAAAGAATGAAGTTGGAGGAATCTCACTTCCTGACTTTTAAGAATATTACTTAGCTACGGTGGTAAAAATCAGCATGGTACCGGCTTAAAGACAGACACAAGGGAACTGAATCAAGAACTCATAAATAGACTATCTCATTTACAGTCAAGTGATTTTTGACAAGACCATTAAGCCCACCTAGCTGGGCCGGAACAGTCTATTCAACAGAAGGTGAGGCAGGAACTGGATAGCCATATACAAATGAAAAAGAAGGCCCCTATCTCACACTTATGAAAAAATTAACTCAAAATGGATTAAGACCCTAAATATAAAAGCATAACCATAAAACTCCTGGAAGAAAATATAGGAAAACATCTTCTAGATCTTGTGGTAGGCAGTAGTTTCCTTAATCTGCCACTCAAAACACAAGAAACAAAAGAAAAAAAAAATATGTCTTTCCAAAATTAAGCACTTTTTCACCTCAAAGTACTCTGTCAAAAGGGTGAAAAAGCAGCTTACTCAATGGGAGAAAATATTTGACAATCACATATCCAATAAGGGCTTATTATTTATGATATACAGAGATCATCCAACTCAACAATAAAAAGACAAACCACCTGATTAAAAAAATGGGCAAAACATTTGAAAAAAACAAACAAACATTTGTCCAAGAAAGAAATATAAATGGTGAAGAAACACATGAAAAATTAATCAACCTTACTAGTGATTAAAGAAATATAAATCAAAAGTACAATGAGATATTTCGCACCTATTATTCTGGTCTCTTAAAAAGTTGGAAACTGTAATTGGAGAGGATGTGGATGGACAGGAAAACTTATTCACCGTTGGTGGGAATGTAAAATGGTACTGCCACTGTGGAGGGCTGTTTGGCAGTTCACATGGAAGTTGAATATTGACTTTCCATTTGACCTGGCAATACCATTTCTAGGTATATGCCCAGAAGAAGTGAGAGCAGTGACACGAATAGACATTTACATAGCAATGTTCATGGCGGCATTATTCACGACTGCTAAAATTTGGAAAGAAGTCAGGTGTCCATCAACAGTTGAATGGATTAAAAAACTGGTGTATACACATGATGGCATATTTTGCAGCAGTATGAATAAAGGGAGTCATGAAGCATATGACAACATAGGTGAACCTGGAGCACATTATATTTGGTGAAGGAAACCAAACACAAAAATACAAATACTGTATGATTGTGCTATTATGAACTATATATATTATGCAAACTTATGGAATTAATAATTAGAATATATGTCATTAGAAAATAGAATGAGGGTAGAGAATGTAAAGCTGATGGTTAATCTGGTAGAATTGGTTAAAAGGGTGTTTGTAATTTTTGAAATGAAATGAAATATTGAGAGCACATCATGCTGTTTGTGACTAGCAGAGCTCTTATTTAGATATGGCACTGGTTGAAAGGGATAACCTAAGAACATTTATATTATTAGAAGGATAGCTAAATAATGTAATTTGGGACTTTAAAACACAGTGAAATCTCATGTAAAATACAAATATATGTGATATTGCATATATGACTGTTTTTCACAAAATCTAAAAATAAATAAACTAGAGAGAAAGAAACAGAATACTAGCTATGTATGGCAGGGGAAGCATAGAGATGTTGAGATGATGAGTTTGTTTGTATGTTTGGTTGGTTTTTGCTTTTTAGTAATGTTGTTCCTGGAATAATGGAGATGCTCTAAGAATTATTGGAGTAATGAATGCAAAACTAAATAATTCTACTAATACCATTGATTATACACTTTGGATAGATTTATGCTTTATTAATATGCATCAATAATATTGATTTGTTAAAAAGACAAAAAAGTTATGAGAAAGATCTCCAATAATGTTTGATTGACATTTTAATGAAATTCTTGTAAAATGTTAACATTTAAAAATATCTTATTTAATAATAATCAGGTAATAACTATAAAAAATCACTGATCAATATCAAATCAAAACACTTATTTAAATTAGAAGCTCCACATAAAGGGAAACATCCAAATAGCTTTTTAAAAATGTACAATTGTTCATGAAAACTTATCATTTCCTGGAAACCAAAATAGTGCGGCAATATACTTAAAGTATCAACAAAATAATTTTGCAATTAGGTAATTTATCATTTTAATGGGAAGGCCAAAGTTTATTTTTTTTAGTATTGAGTAATTCAGAAAATTTAATACCAATAAAATCACTAAGAATATTATTAGATCTTGAACATTTATTTAAGTAAAACAGGAAGTCAAAAGCCAGATATTAATTTAAATAAACAGGGATGGCCAAAGTATGAATTTCAACTTCTAAAGTAGCCTGATGGGTAGCAATGATTAATTAACAAATTCATTAATCAATTAAAATAATATAATAATCATTATCTTAATCATAAAATATATAATATATTAAGTGATTATCATAGGCTCAATAATGTGGAAAATGTTTTATATGCTACTGCATTTTATTCAGAAAACACGATAAGGAAGGAATTCATAGTATATGCCCCTGAAAGATGAGTAAACAAGTAGAGAAAGAAATAAGGCAACTTGCCAAGATCAGCATCTCCAGGAAGAGGAGGGATTCAATAAGGACTCCAGACCCTTCATTCATATTTTTTTTTGTTGTGGTGGTGGTTGTTACTGCTTTTTAAAAAATCATGTACTTTTTCAAATATGGCCAAAAGAAAGAAGAGTGTAATGATCCCTCATATACTATTACTTAACTTCAACAGTTAGAAACATATGCCCTATTTTCGTTCATCCAAAGTAACTTTTATGGACTGTATCATATCCCCTACAGAGATATGTTCTAGTGATATGTTCAATTCCTAATACCCAGTCCTGTGTGTGTGAAGTCATTTGTAAATAGGATAAGGCAAAATTGAGTCAAACTGAGCCTCAATCCAATCTGGATAAGGAAAGGACATTGGACAAGGAAATGGAAATCAGAGAAGACACAAGGAGTAAGATTGCCATGTGTCAAAGGATTCTTGGAAAGCCATCACCAGGAGGCTGCAGGTTTTGGAGAAAGCTTCTCTTGGTGACAACTCGATTTTGGACTTCTGTACTTCAAAGCTGTGAGACAACAAAATCCTGTTGTTCAGGTCAAGCAGTTTGTGATATTTTTTATAGCAGCCCACCCAAACTAAGATAGCACCCATTCCCCACATCCCAACTAGATTATTATTTCAATGTATCTTTCAGTAAAAGTAGAATTTTAATTCATAATGAAATATTTAGTTATTACATTTAAATATACTATCAATAGTAATTTCTTAGTAGTGTTAAACCACCATTAAGTGTCTATTTAATTCTTTTTGTACATATTTTCCAATCAGAATCCAAATAAGACCTATATATTTGGTTATTTTATTTTTTTGTTTTTTCTAAATCTTTAAAAAGTTCCCTTTTTTATTTTCTTGTAATTTACTTGTTAATAAGACAAATCTTTTGTCCTACATAATTTTCCAACTTTTGGATTTTTTAATTACAATTTCATAGTCACTAAACTTGTTCCTATGTCTCTTTTATTTCCTAGGAAGTGAACGTTTGAATTCTGGTTATATTGTTTTGCAAAGAATGCAGGTGAAATATTGCACCACTTATTACAAAATATCTAGAAGACCATAATATCTGGGGATAATTTTTTAATTAATGATGATACATTTAATCATTATGTTCAGGTGTTTTTAATGTCTTCCACCCATTATAAAATTCCCACTAACATTTCACTTAATAATTTTAGCAGCTGTTTCTGATTATTGAGATGGTAATTTAACAATATTTACCTGTTTTCCTTCCTTTTGGAAGTATTAACTTGAAATGTTCTATAATGATGACTTTTCTTCATCTATTTTTTGGTTACATTGAAACACAGTTCACTGAGGCCTCATAGGTAATCATATTTTTATTTGTTTACTGTATTTTTGATTATTAGTCCTTTCTGTATACCTTATTTTGTTTTGTCCTGTGGTTTATCTTACTGGAATGTTCATTAAATTGCTGTGGTTTTAAATCTTTAAAAATATTTCCTTCTATAGTAAAGCCATAAATGAAACATTGAGGTAGCTTTGAGGTACATTAAATATATGTATATATATATAAAAACATGAATTTATACACATATTTATTTACTTTTACTCTTACATTGTATTGTAATAAAAGTTGTAATGCTGTATGAATGTGAACACACATACCCACATTTCCAACTTTTTTATTGTAATACTAAGCTTTATTTTTAGAAAAGTTTCAGATTTACATTTACAGAAAAATTACACCAGAAGTATAAGGAATTCCCATGTAACCCCACACATACACAACCAATCACATAGTTTCCCTTATTATTCACATCTTAGATTAGTGTGGCACATTTCTTAGTGTAAATGAACCAATATTGAAGCATTTTTACTAAACAAAGTCTAGTTAGTTTACATTATAGTTTATACTTTGTGTTGTATAGTTCCACAAGCCTTGACATATGTGTAATGTCATGTGTCTATCATTTCAGTATCATATAGAAGAATCTCACCAACCCCAAAATTTCCTGTCTTCTACCCATTCATCCGACCCTTTCCCTTCTGAACCACTGGCAGCCACAATCTTTATATCAATGTTTAAAGTTTTTCCATTAACTCAAGAAAATAACTATGATAATAAATCTATTTTGGTCCATGGTTATATTCCCCCTTTATGATTGTTCATTCCTCAATCTTGAGTGATTTGGGATGGCTGCTCTGAATGTTTCAGGCTGAGAGGGAACTTAGATATTATGGACAGATGGAAGGAATTGTTTTCCTTGCAATTGCAGATAATCCTTATTTTGGGGGTATAAGACATATCTAGCCTCATTTTTTGGTTGCTTAGGGCAAACTCTAATAACTGGAGAGTAGGAGTTGGTCTTTACTCTGCTGGGATTCAGGGCTCAGCCAGGATATGAGCAAACTAAAGATTTAAGTCTCTGAGAAATATACTTAACAGGTACATTGAAAACTATTGGCTCAAATAAAAGGAGTGGAAGAATCATGATTAGGGGACTTATAATGAGTGTAAATATTATTATATTGGGGAAATAGATTATCAAATATTCCTTTGGCCCGCCAAAGGAATGCTGATTTCAGGAGGCTGTATTTCTTGCCTCTGGTGTATGGACATCCCTAAAGCCCTTGGGAGCAATGCTATTTGAATATTTGTTTACTGTGACAGTTAATGAAATCTGTCGGAGACATTCATAAGTGTAACCTCTGGAATGACCTCCCAACACACTTTGAAATCTCTTAGCCATAAAACCTCATTTTTATTTAATGTTTCACCCTTTTGGCCAAGGTATTTTCCAAGTTCATCACTGGTTAGTGCTTGATAATAATCTTTCAGTGCCAGGGAGTCTCCACCCTAGGAGTAATGTCCCAAGTAGGGAGGAAGATAGTAAGTTTATTTGCTGAGCTTGACTTAGAGAAAGGCCACATTTGAGTCACAAAGAGATTTTCAAGAAGGAACTCTTAGATATTAATTATAATTAGGCTAAGTTTCATTTTCACAGAAGTAAGGTTCAAATGTAAAATCACCAAATTCAAGGACTTGGCAAATAAGCCTGTCTTCTTTTCTTACTCATGGCTTCCATATTCCAGAGATTCCTGCCATTTTATTTGAAATATTTGATATTGATTCTTTGGAATATTCCAGGCTTATTTTTTTTTCCAGGCTTATTTTTAATGGTGAAATGCATGGTCTGTTTTTGTAATTGTTCTTATGTGCCTGTAAAGAATCTCTGCTCTCTTTTGGAGGAGTATAATATACTATAGTATAAATTCTGCTTCAGTTCATTATATGTATGTTCAAGTTTATCACAGTATTTATATCTTTCATATTTCTATTTCTGCTATTCTTTTGATTTTATGAATGATTTGTGATATGGGTATGCTAAAATATACAACTGTTATTTTATCTATTGATTTCTGCACCTGCTGTATTTTGGTTTATTTTGAGGGCATTTGGTTAGTCTCAATTTCCCACAACCTGGGTTTTTATTACTGTTTTGTCAGGTGTATGTAATGGTTGATAGTTTATCTTTTATTATTTTTTAATTTTCCACTATAAAATGTTTTTTCCTAGAACTAGAATTTACATTTCATTTTTAACTATAAAGGGAACAGCAAGAAAACAAAAGAAGCCAAACCAGTGTGAATATGTACAAGCTCTACTTTAGACATACTCTGAGGTAACTGTAACAACTTTCTGGTCTATTGTCGAATACTCAATAGAAGTAATTTATGAGTAATTTGAAATATGGACTTACTCTATCACTACCAATGAACTTCAACTTAAGTGTGCATTTTGTCTCACAACATTAGGTAACTACTTTATAAAACCATCACCCTTATGAAAAAGTATTCAAATTAAGCATTCTGAACCGAGATATGTCTTAGAAATTTTCACAGTATATCACACTTTAACAAATCTTGTAATTAAAAAAATGTACTTGTATAATGATAAATATTTGAGAGTTGGCATTTATTCTTATTATTTGAAAGCAAAAGAAAGAAAGTAAAATACCATCAAAGAGATATGTGTTTTTCTTAGTTCACTAAATGTGGTTGAAATAGTTGTTAGAAAACAATGGGAAGAGGTCATGTAATATTTGACCTTCAATGCCTGACTTGCTTCATTCAACATAAGTTCCTCAATTCAGCCATGTTATCCCATGTGTTAGTACTGTATTCCTTCGTACAGCTAGTAATATTCCATTGTATGTATGCACCACATTTTGTTATCCATTCATCTGTTGATGGGCGTTGAGGTTGATTCCAACTTTTGGCTGTAGTGAATAATGCCACTAATAACATTGGTGTGCATATATCTGCTTGTGTCCTTGCTTTCAGTTCTTCTGGGTATATACCCAGCAGTGGAATTGCTTTGTCATATGGCAGATCTATATTTAGTTTTTGAGGAACCGCCAAACTGTCCTCCACAATGACTAGACCATTCTACATTTCCACCAGCAGTGGATGAGGGTTCCCATTCCTCTACATCCTCTCCAACACATGCAGTCCTCTTTTATTTTTAATGGCTGCCAGTCTAATGGGTATAAGATGGTATCTCATTGTAGTTTTTATTTACAATTCATTAATAATTAGTAATGTTGAGCATCTTTTCATGTGCTTTTTAGCCATTTGTAATTCTGTCTGTTTAAATCGCTTGCCCAATTTTTAAATGGGTTGTTTGCTTTTTTATTTTCAAAATATAGGATTTCTTTATATATGTTGGATATTAGGATCCTATCAGATATATGGTTACCAAAAATTTTCTCCCATTGCATGGGCTGTCTTTTCACTTTCTTAACAAACTCCTTTGAGGTACAAAAGGTTTTAGTTATGAGGAGGTCCCATTTATCTATTTTTTCTATTATTTCTCGTGCTTTGGGTGTGAAGTTCATGAAGCCATTTCCTGCTACAAGGTCCTGTAGATGCTTCCTTACGTTATATTCCCAGGTCTTTATGGTCTTACCTCTTATATTTAGACCTTTCATCCATCCTGAGTAGATTTTTGTATAAGGAGTGAGATGGTGTTCTTCTCTCATTCTTTTGGATATGGAAATCCAGTTCTCCAAGAACCATTTGTTGAAGAGACCATTCTCTCCAAGTTGAGTGGGCTCGGTGGCCTTGTTGAATATCAGATAACTGTATATGTGAGGATATATATTAGAGGTCTCAATTTGGTTCCATTGGTCAGTATGTCTATCCTTGTGCCAATACCATGCTGTTTTGACCACTGTAGCTTCATAGTATGATTTAAGGTCGGGTAGTGTGAATCCTCCAATTTCATTTTTCTTTTTCAATATGTCTTTGGCTATTCAGGGCCTCTTGCCCTTCCAAATAAATTTCATAGTTTTTCCAATTCATTAAAAAATGCTGTGTTGATTTTTATTGGGATTGCATTAAATCTGTAGATTAGTTTGTGTAGGATAGACATCTTAATGATGTTTAGTCTTCCTATCCATGAACAGGGAATATTTTTCCATTTATTTAAATCATCTTTGATTTCCTTTAACAGTGCTATGTAGTTTACTGTGTATAAGTCATCTACATCTTTAGTTAAGTTTATTCCTAAGTATTTGCTTTTTTCAGTTACTACTGTAAGTCGTATTTTTTCCATGATTTCTTCCTCAGATTGCTCATTATTGGTGTAAAGAAATGCTACTGATTTTTGAGCATTGATCTTATAGCCTACAACTTCACTGAACTCATTTATAAGATCTAGATGCTTTGTTGTAGATTTCTCAGGGCTTTCTATGTATAGGATCATGTCATCTGCAAATTGAGCTGACTCAGAGAGCTAGAGTCTGGAAGACAGGTTTACAGGAAATAGGAAGAGAGAAGAAGGTTGTGAGCCAACGACCATACGGGTGAATTCTATGATAAAGTGGAAGTGAGTAGTTGTTCAGTGAAGAGATATGACAGGAGTGTAGCGATACTATTGGGTTGAGTGATGCAAGCTTGACAGGGAGTTATGGTGGGGGTATGGGTTGGATGGTCTAAGGAACTTAGAGGAAGGTTGTGGGAGTGAATAGGTGAACACTGGGGATAGGTGAGTGCATGGGTGAAACTACAATGTTGAGAAAACACTCTTGGCAATATGACAAGGAAACCTTAGTGGTGTAGGGTGCTAAACTGAGGGGATCATTTGGGACAGGGAATACCTTGGACAGTCTTCTAAAGAATGTGCAAGTGATCATTTTGTCAGAGTGTGCTGTATCAGTGGGAGGACACACGCATAATGAGTGGGAAGGAGTTGGGCTCCCATGCTGTGGAGGCCCGATATGTTCTCAAAGGGGGGAAGGGTTGTCTTTCGAGAGCATGGGCAGCTCCTAATAGGGGAGAGCTGACTAATGTGTCCAGCCCTCAGCGTTGTTGCAAGTGTCTAAGAATCTTTTCCATCAAGGAGTGAAGCCTGGTGGTCTCCATGGGCCCCAAGGGGAGGGGGAGAGAGGAATAGAAGAGATTAAAGAGAGGGTACCTGGGGTCAATGGAAGTGTTCTGCATGATCATGCAATGATGGATACAAGTCATGATAAATTTCATCAAAAAATTATAAAAGTGTATGGTCTTAAATGTAAACCATAATGTAAACCATTGACAATGGTTGGTACCTATGTTTCAATATTTATACATCAGTTGTAACAAATGTACCATCCATATGTAAAAGATTATTAATAGGGAAGGGGGGAAAGGGGGAGGATGTTGGGTAAATGTGGGTCCCCTATATTCTGTATGTAGCCTTACAGTGGCCTAAAACTTCTCTGAAGAAAATATATTAAAAAAAAAAAAAGTAGGACACTGGGGAGGAAATGGAAGAAAATGCCATTGTACATAGAAGACAACTGATATTACACTGATGAAAGGAAAAATGTCAAAAAAATTTTTTTATTTTAATTTATATTTTAATGTTTTTCATTGTTTTTAATACCTTATTTTTTTACTTTATTTTAGTTTTAGTTTCTATAAATTATTATGTATTTTATTTCTTATGTTTAAACCTACCATTATTATTTCATTTTTCCTATTAATTGAAATTGGCAATATTCTTGGCTTCATTTTTGAAGAGGTTTTGGATCATAGAAGGGTTACAACTATGGCAGGGGAGGATTGGTGGGGTGGGTGTCAGTGATGGGGGATACATGGGAGGAAGTTCACATATAAGGTATATAAATATGTTCAAATGTTCACGGAGCATTGCCACATTGGGTGGAGATTCACACAACAACTGAAAGATTATTGAATTCCCCTGTGGGGAGCTCTGCCACATTCTCTAATGGAACAGCAACAATCCCCCAAGTGCAGAGGAAATGACTAGTGAAGAAGAATGGTCCCTATATGGGCCCTTGATGTTGACAACTATTCTTGTGAGCCTTTTGCTCTTGAATTTGCAACTTAGCATAGTGTTGGAGAGTGCCTAAGATTTGCCTCCTGAAAGCCTCCTTCTTGTTCAAATGTGGCCTCTCTCTAAGTCAAACTCAGCATCTAAATGCATTACCTTCCCCCCAGTGTGGTACATGACTCCCGGGGATGAAACTCCTTGGCACCAAGGGATTACTACCAAGGACTGGCTGTTGATACAACTGGAAAAAGACCTTGAATAAAAGGGGGAAAGGGTAAAGACAAATGAGGGTATATGGCTAAGAGATTTCAAAGTGAGTTGGGAGGTCATCAGAGAGGTAACACTTATACATGTCTCAGCAGGGTCCCATAGACAGCCAAGATATATAAATAGCCTAAATAGTTGGGCTCTTGAGGGCTCTGGAGACAGTGAGGACCCACGGTCATAGCAGATAGCTCCGGAATTTGGTGTCTTGCCAGTGGCCCTACTTTGGAGTTTTTGTTCCTGAGTGTTACAGAGTTAGACTCAGATGTGACTTTTCTACACATGCCTCTTCTATCCCTTTTATTTGAACCTACAGTTGGTACTGGAGTTGGTAGGTGTACATCCAAGAGACTTTAATCTCTGGACTCTCCATGTGCTAGCTGGGCCCTGAATTTCAGCAGAGTTGCAATACCTACTCTCAAGTTCATTAGAATCACCCAGGACAACTAACAAGGAGATGATGATGCACAACAATCATCCCAAGGAACTGAGAGAGTCTACAACTGCAAGCAAGAGAGTCCCATTCATCTGCCCCATGGAATCAAAGTCTCCTCTCAATTAGAGGTGGAGTGGGCAACACCATCCCAGAATCCTCAGGATTGGGGAATGAACTATGGACTAAAGCAGACTTACTGATATTCTATAATAGGTTTATTGTGATTCTAGCAATGGAAGAAATTATGTTATTCATGTGGAGGCAGTGGCCACTGAAAGTTCTGAGGGCAGGGAGAGGGAAAAACAGGTGAAATATAGGGGCATTTTGGTGACTTGGTAATTTTCCTGAATGACATTACAATGACAGATACAAGTCAATACATATCTTGCCATAATCTACAAAATCATGTGGGAGAGAGTGTAAATTACAATGTAAACTATAATCCATGCTTAGTGGCAATGCTCTAAATATTTTCATCAATTGTAATGAATGTACCACACTAATGAAAGATGTTAATGTGAGAAAATATGGGAGGTTTAGGAAGTGGGGCATATGGGAATCTCCTGTATTTTTATGTAACATTTATGTAATCTAAATACTTTAAAAAAATAAAAATTAAAAAAATTAATAAAAAAAAAACAATTCGATGAGCAACAGCTTCGTTATTATGCCATAAAATGTTATTGAAGAAACAGAGAAATGAAAGTTTCGAGGAATCAATATTAAAACAAATTATTCAAATGTAAGATCTTCTATGAGAGTATTTAGTATTTGCAACAATTCTATTTTATAATGAAATTCTCAAAGAACATCTTTGTAAATGAGTGTAGGGAAGATATATTAAAGAAGATGTATTCCCTACAGTATATGCTGTCTCTAATTTTTAAAAACAAAGCTATGTAGAAATAATTATGTAGAGTTTAAACACTAATTCAGTAGCTACTTTTACTTGACTATTTTCTTTTTATTTCTGTAGTAAAATTAATTCTTTCATAAAAAGCCAAACTATACATTAACTATTTTCAGACAAACATTAAAAAACAATATGAAGTGTTTAATTTTATTAAGAAAACTACACTGAAAATATAATGGAATATTTACAAATGTATCATTCTTCACAAGGTTTGCTTATATTACACATGATAAAAATACTAAACAAATTTTATCAAGAATTGTCAAAGTTAAAGATGGAAGGTGTGTTTCTTTTTTACCTTTATCTTATATAAATATTATAATGAAATTTTAGTGGATATTATACATTACCTAATGATCTATTTTCTAAAACTAACCAATTTTATTTTATAGTGCTCACAACTACACTCCCATAGACTTCATATTATTTGATCTGTATATATTTCACAATGTTCCTCTGAAATATAACACTTTTTGAACATAAAATATTATACCTAAAATTTATCACTTTATAAATATTATCAAATTTCTACTCATTCGTATTTTTGTAATTGACATTATTTTCACAGGAGTGTCCTTGAATTGGATACAAATAAGGTCTATATTTTGCAATTGGTTGACAAGCCTTTTAATCTCATTTGTTCTGTATGTTCACCTTCAGCTTTTTATTTATTTATTTTTAATCTTGAAATTTTGTGGTTGCTGAAGAACCTGGATAGTTTCTGTTCAATTGTACCAGTTTGTATTTTCCTGAATGTATGCCAGTGGTGTCATCTTCCTTTAACCCCTGCATTTCCCATAAATTTGTTGTTAATATTAATCACAACCCAGTCTAACAACCAATTTTATCAAGATGACTAAAAATGGTGTTTATCTCTCTTTTGGAGTTGTCAGCAGCCATTGGTGACAATTGCCTAGATTCATGATGTCATTAGAGTTTGCAAAGTAAAACTCTTCATTTATTAACTGAAATCCTTTCTATAAAAAACAAACATCTCCCCCTAATACGCCAAGTATTTGCCAACTTTGATGTCTTGTTGACTGAATTGTTTACGGAAGTCAGAACAAATACTTTTTTTCTTTTCTTTTCTTTACCAATTGTAATAAGTTCATTCCCTAACATCCTCCTAAGTTCACAAACTATTTTAGGATTATTTGGATCTCCTGAAGTTAAATATATTTGATGCATTTTATTAATTGCAATTATTATTCAAACTTATGCACAAATGTCAAGTCTTTGCCATTAGAAACATGTAATTTGATTCTTGAGTCCAGTTAACATGACTCTATTAATCTTTGATAGTGTTCAAGCTTTCTGGTTTGACTATCAATCCGAGGGTTGCTTAACATATCCTAAGTCCACACCTGATCTATAGTCTAGTATTTTAGCAAAGAACTATGCTGTTTTTGATAGCAACTATTTTTTTTGTTGTTCACAATCTTCTTTCTTTTAACTGAACTTACTAATTTTGAAATAATTAAACATTTATATGAAATTGTGTAAGAAATAATAGAGAGGGATCCACTGCACCCTTTACACAGTTTTCCCCAATGGTAGCATCATGCAAAACAACTTTTTAAATACTACAATCTCAGAGTTGGAGTGTTCACTGCTACTGCATTGACCATTATTTATAAATCCTTTTAGGAGACTGAACTAGTAAATATGTATATTTTAAAGGTAAAATATATCTTAAATTCATGAACTTTTTAATTATGCAAAAGTATTGATGCTGAAAAAAACAGGAAGTTTGTACTGAAGAAATCCTATATTTTAGCTCAGAATTACATACCTAGAGTCCCTAAAAACAGTATAAAAGTTGTTTGCAGCTCTTTGCATTCAGGTCATATCACCTTAAAGATGTGAAGTCACATTGCTTTGTTTTCTAATTATTTTTGATCATTTTAATAAAAGGCAATTTGCCTTAATTAAAAAAAAAACAAAATTTGATTAACATTTTAAGGACATTTGCATGCTTCCTAACCAAATTTAATTTTCATAAAACTTAACATACACAGGGAAACATTTAAAGCATATATGTTTGGAAATATATATGCCATTATGTAACTTTGTTGAAAAAGTGATAAGCAAATCTCTAAAATCTCATGTATGCATACACAACACACTTATAAACACGTTTTCTAATTTTTTTTTTCAAATTACCAAAAGAATAGGCCCAAATATGTTTTCTAGATATTTGAAAGAAACCAAGCCTTCAATAGCTTCTGATTTATTTGGAAGACCCAATTTCAACAGCACGTTTGCCTAATTGTGGAAAATTATTTAAAAATTATCCCCATGATTTAAATAGCACAGTCATGCATTTGTTCTTTTGTTCTATTTTTATCTGATACTTTGTGAGGTGTTGCTTTTAGCTTTGGTAGTCATTGAGTCTAAATATGACAGTATAATACATCTAAAACAGATCACTGACTCACTAGAAAGTATTAAATAAGATTTCAAAAACATGAAAGTATATTCAGTCACATGTTTCTTACTAATATTACCAAAATATTATCATTAATATACTATATTGTCATTAATATGACATTATATATTTTAAAGTTATCATAAAATGTGTACCATAATATATTAAATGAGTTAATTCTAATAATTACTTAAATTTTATTAATTTTGTCTTTGGCAAATTTTTAAAATATTACATAATATATAATATAAACAGAAAAATACATATGTGATAGTCAAAAAATAGTTTCAGAGGTTTATGATA
>JAQZBX010070032.1:0-15486 GCA_029593785.1 Cabassous unicinctus
TATATATATAAAACATAAATATGTATATAGTATATGTATGATATTATATATTCTGAGAGGGTTGATTAGGAAAAATGCCAAAAAAACTACTTAGAGTGTGACAAAGAAAAAAAATGGTTGAGAAAGACTTCCCTGACACATGTCTGAATGTTAGACAAGAATGTGGATTAATTTCAGAGTTTTAGTATAGATGATCCAGTTGTAGAAGTCAGCTCATCACTTACGAGGTTTATGTTGTGTAAACTAGAGACTCTTCTCTCTCAAGAGAGTTCTCAGGATGTTAGGTCAAATGTGTCAATGAACCAATTATGAGATAACCTTTGAAGTATATTGTAAATATAGGATATATTTTTATTATTGAAGGTAGAAAAATAATGAAGGCTATAATCCCAAATATTTCTAAATTGTAGACACATTATTTGAGAATATTAATTTTTATGAATAAGAGAGAATTTAGTTTTATTTTTTCTGGCTGTGATACGTTTTTAATCTTTAATAATGGTAACTATCCTGCAGTCAGGATGACATGATTTTAATAATATTCTTATGTGAAATGAACACTAGACTATGTGATTGAAAAATTCAGTCCTGCTACTTGCTAAGTGACCAAGAAATAATCATATTGCCTTTTTTTCATCCATATGATCAGGTGGATGGATCATTGTGTGGCTATTCTCTTATTAAAGGACAGAGTTTATTTCTGGGGCAACTAATTGAATGGTAAATACTAGGATTTGTTTTCATGCTTCTGAAGCATTAACTTGGCCTGGCTCCAGTGAAGCTATGCCCCTGGGAACCATCTATCACTTCAGGGATGGGTGGGAATTCACTGGCATTGTGATTAGCGCATCAGTCAGTAGAGAATCATCCTCAAAGGGATGCAATTGGAATGATGCAAGCCTGCACATTTTCACCACTTTTGAAAATGGCACTCTGCCCTCTTTTAGTCCAGACTCATTACCCAAAGGAGAACATTCTATTAATGAAGTTTCTTTTAAAATGTGAATTGCAAACTATTTTAAAATCAGCTCAAAATACAGCCAAATGACAGTCATGGTCCCCTGAATGATTTTATTAATAGCTTACCTGGCTTGCTTTTTTGGCAACCTTGCCTATTTAGATGATATTTACATTCTTTTGCCATCTACAAGGGTTGTTTCTTATTTAAGTCCTTGGGCAATTAGAGAAGCTGTTTTAAATCTATTTCTAAAATCACTGTATACTTTAATTCTAGCAAAATAACTCCTTATTAAATGATTGGATGATTTGTTCCTTGTGTAGGACCTGATTTACTCACTCCACACTTGGAATAACCAAGTCAAAACTCTAAAATGTCATGATTCCCACCTCTTCTGCAAAAGAAGCTTCATGTGGGTAAATTACCATTGGAATCAGATATTTAGCTATGCTGTTGTGATTCTAGAAAATTGATTTGCACAATTTTCCACCTTCTACCTACTGGTTCCATTGGGTAACTGGCTGAATTTTGAGAGCTCACAGAATTACTTAAATGTTAAACAAGTTCCTATTAATTTGAGCTGCTATTTTGAAATGGCTGAAATAATTGAATCACCTAAACAATGCACAATTATATGATACTTAAAATATGTTAAAAATTGAAATGTTTTATCTGTTTATACAAATTGTGGTCACATTTTGGAGAGTCTTGAGCTATGAAAAAAAATTTAGCTTGATTTAATTTCATCCCTTTTGACAAAATACCAAAAAATAAGTGTCTTTTGGCCTCTATCCAGATCATGAATTTGAGCAAATAAAAGTTTGCTTATCTGTTTCAGAGATGTACTATGAATAAGGGGATGCAGGGAAATAGCTGGTGTGTCTAGGATGGCTTCAGAGAGATTTTCTGATTCTCTTTTTCTGATTCATCTCTTTAGTACTCTGTCTCTGATATCTATCTATCTATCTATCTATCTATCTATCTATCTATCTATCTATCTATCTGTCTGTCTGTCTACCTACCTACCTACCTACCTACCTACCTATTAACTCTATTCTCTACTTTCATTTTGTACCAAGGTACTTTAAGTTTTAATTTTCAACTAAAAAATTCTGAGAAGGAATTTTATTCATTATTTTTCTTTGTTTTAATTAATGATGCATTAGATCTCTTTTTCATTTTGAGTGTAAGGATGAGTTGAAATTTTTCTGTACTTCTCTATCAATATGTATATAAAAGCACAAACATTTATTTGTGAGGAGCTCTGCTGCTCTGCTTATAAAGGTGGTGGTAGCAACATTGGGGGAGATGCAGAGAATTTGCTTGGAGATAGTATGGTGAAATCATGAAAGATTTTTTATGGATTAAGCACCTCTCCCGAAGAATTCCAAGAAAACATTAACTTTTGTATCTAAAATGGCATAATAATTTCTGTTCTATAAAGATGCTATTGTAGATAATTCCACTAACCAGTTCTCATCTTTCAAGAAAAGCAAAGTAAATTATGGAGACTTACCAACAGAAACATCCTGTTTAAAGGCCTTAATTAGAGACATGTACTATTGATGTTGCATGTACTCTGGGAACAGACCTTCTAAAGGACACAGGGCCACTGATGGCTCATTGATGATAATCCAAGGCACCCACTAAACAATTGCTAGCACCACTTATTATCCAGGATTTTTTTGGAGAAATTATTTATCTCCATAAAACATTCAGATGCAGGGAAAACACACTTACTGTAAAGTCAAATTCCTAGATTCAAGTCCAGGTTCTTTTAATTATTAACTGTATGGCCTTGAGGAAATTAATTATTTTCCTCTTTCTCAACTGTACAATGTGCCTCACCATATGCAGATATGAGGATTAAATGACATAATATGTGTAAAGTAACCAGCAAAATGCCTGGTCCATGGCGGGTATTATTATTATTAGTGTTATTATTTTAGTTTGATATAGATATGTGCATATAAATAGTATGTCTCGATAAATATTACTTTGCACTTTACTTGGTTTTATCTCGATACCAATAATGATTTCTTGCTTGTGTCGTCTTGTTTATGGCATCAGTGAAATTATATGAATGTATGAATGAATGACTGAATGAAAGCAATTTAAAATGACTTATTTTTCACCGTATTGTTTGGTGAACAGAACCAAGATTGATAATATTTTGGTAATAAAGCTGTAGGGGATCAAGACCCTTTGTTATACTATTGTTGGGGAAAAGTTCTGCTATAGAATTTTGTGAGAGTAATGTTACAAAACCTGTTAAAGTTAAAATATGT
The DNA here is from genome assembly GCA_029593785.1 of Cabassous unicinctus. NCBI lineage: Eukaryota > Metazoa > Chordata > Mammalia > Cingulata > Chlamyphoridae > Cabassous > Cabassous unicinctus. The sequence goes on from JAQZBX010070032.1 coordinate 3,247, forward strand.
ATACTCTGACTTGATGATTATATTTCTAGGAATTTCTCCAACAGAAATATTCAAACCTACTAAGTAAAAATATCAGTAAAGTGATATTCATTACAGCATGTATATAAGGCAGAGTTTTAGAAATAATATAAATATCAGGGAGAAATGAGTTGGTTAAATGAATTATGGTGCAACCATAAAATGGAATATTACATAGCAATTAAAATGGAAAATTTTACATATTTTTATATATTTTTACATATTCTTATATAAAATGGAAAATTTTACGTATTTTTAAATAGTGTAAGATACATAAATGAATGTACATATACAATAAACCTACATAAAAATGCATATCTGAAGATTATGAACTGAACTGCTAATATAGGGTCTAGTGAGTCTTGAGGTTGGGAGTGTCCCTTTGACTTAAAGTTTCAATTACTCCACCATTCCAAGGGCCATGCTTTACTTTTATAATTTATAAAAATAGCAATTAAAAAACCTTCAGTTTCATTCAAACACCTCCTTTTTGGTTAGAAAAGCAGGCTATTTTAGAAAATGGTTTTTGAAGATTTGACTTTTAAAGTCATTTCAAATCTTGCATACTGGTAAGGGTTGATGAATCATGATATCCTGTTCATCAACTGGGCATTTAACAGAAGCAGACATGATTGTTGGAAACCTAAAGACAGGGGATTTGTTTTAAAATGGTGATTGGCATCAATCTTCTCATCCTGGTAAAAGAAATGGGATGCTGCTCTAAGCATCCAAATGATTAAAAAATCATTTAATACTTAAAACCACCATTTCAGATACAGAACATTAATTTCCTAGAGGCACTGAGGCACAGAGAGGTTGTCAGGCATAGAGTAGGTACTTAGAAGGAAGAATCAGGAATTTTACAAATGTAATTAAGACTAAAGTTCTTACTACATTTTCCAAAAATGAACTGTGGTCTAGCTAGGCACATCTACTCAAGGTGACCTGCATCTAGGAGTGTATGTGACTAAGTTTTATGATATGCCCACAATATGGCAATCATTTTAATGTCTGAATGCCTTTACTACATTTTTAGTATAGTTTAATGTTTATAAGTTAAAACACTAAATTTTCTACCATATTGCCAGGCATTTTATGTGTGATATAATAATACTGAAAACAAAGCAACAACTGAAACTTAAAGCAAATTTGTAACCTCTAGTTTATTTCATCCCTGGAAGGTCCATAACAAAGTCAGGTTTATGTGATGTCAAAGTCCATATCTTTGGCTACATACACCACATTTGCTCTTTCTCTTTTCATGCCTTGTCATGCTGATACACTTACTCTTCACTTTCTTTTCAATTTTCTAAACTCTCATATCAAGGGCTAACCCTTTCACCTTCTTTAAAATGGATAGGTCACACTGATATCTTTCAATTCTGGAACTTATATTGTTTGCACATTGTTTCATTTATGCTTATTCTGTTTCCATCTTAAAGGACAGGAAATTTCATTGTATCCCCCAAACTGCCTGCCATACTATTGAATTTTATAAATATTTACTGTCAAAATAATAGACAATTGAAGGAAATGTAATTCCCCAATTCTTCATTTGAACAGTACTGTGAAGGATGATCTTTCACTGGGACTCACTACAGAAAGAAAAAAACAATGTTATGGAGAGGATCTGATAGCATGGATTCAAACCTGAACTGGAAGTCCAATGTATGGTTTAGCAGATGGGTTTGGTTGATGCATGTCTATGATTGTAAATGGTAATGATGATAAATTGGATCTTTGAGTCTAGATGCCAATGGAAGAGCAGCTAAGCTCTCACAATGACAAGCTCATTTAGGGAGGCAGAGATTTACACCTTTGTGGTTGGGGATCCATAGCTCAATGCAAATGCAGTTTTCTTTGTATGAATTCAATTTTATGATTTTAATTAAATGACCAGTGTGTTCACTATGCAGCATTATGAATTTAGTGAAATGAGACTAAATTAACTATGCTTAAGTACCCACATAAAGAGTTAAGACCAACATGAAATCGATGTGAAAATTGAGCTGAGAAGATAATTAATTATTGTCAACACAGTACAAAACTATACAGGTGCATGTGAAAAACTCTCAAGGTTATGGTGATGAGAGGGAACATTTGGGAGGAAATGAGGTGAATGGTGATGGATTTGATTGATAGCAAAGGGCATGGTCAAAGGCAGCAGGAAGTCAGCAGCTTATAGGGATGAAAAATAATCAAAATCAAAATTTCAATAGTGCTCTCCATAGAATCTCATGCTTGTTACTAATTTTGATCTTCAAAACAATGTTGAGAAGCAGAATGTAAAATTCTTGGAGGGAATGCAGAAGATGGTGGTTAGCAGCCTGAATTATGAACCTCTAACTCTCATCCACTGCATCAGAAAAACAGCATAAGAGTTCCTACCTCATATTGTTTCATGGTAATTAAAAGAGAAAATGAGGACTTTATTATTGCATTATTTTAATTTTGCAGGATTTGAAGGTTAGGAATGTTGATATGTAGCCAAAAAGTGGCCTGACTGGAACAAATGCTAAGCCTGCTAACTCCAAATGCATGGTCTTTGCCACTGTATAAAACATGCTGAAGTGTGTGCTTTGGCTGTAAGAGATGGGCCTGTCTGTGATGGAAGGGAGAAGTACAAGAGAGGAGATTGCATTGGGGAGGGTTTTGAAAGTTAGACTGAGATGTTTAGATGTGTACTAGTAGTCAAAAGCATTGTGATATATTCATTGATTTTAAGACAGAAGGAACATCATTATCTATTCTACTGCATGTTATTTTTTAAAAATTTCATCATGAGATGACTCAAAGGAAATTGTACGTGGAAGTGCAAAGAATCAATGCAGATAAGAGCTGAGCTACTAGGTTTGAAAGGGGCAGCATCCCTGAGATGCCTTCTTGAGCCTCTGATTTTCTACTGATCAACCACAACTACATCATATTACAGATGAGGAAACAAAAGTCCACAGTGATCAACAAGGAAACAAGGTATCCTAAGGAGTTGGAGTGACAATCTTGAATAAATTCAGTTATTCTGATTTCCAAGAATGCATTCTTTCTACTTTATGAGGACTCTTCAAGAACTAATAAAGTCCTGAGACTGAAGATGGGAGATGCTGGGGTTTGTCCACATTGAAGATTTGCAGAGTCTTCTAGGAGTAGTATACATTGTTTAGCATGGAGAAGCATATTAAGAACGGGCCCCTGAGTATTTAGATGAGTCTTAGAGAACATGTCATTTATATACTCATTAAAAAAATCTCCTCTAATATATTCTAACAGAATGACAGAAAGCCTCTAATTCAATACCTTGATAAAAAAATGTTTTCTTCTTACTAAAGCTTTGTCTTTTTTTTTTAACCATACAATTTGTTCTTGGCTGCAATAGCTATTGCATTTAGCTGGTAGAGGCTGTTGTTCATTTCTTCGGTGTGCAGTGTAATAGTTATGGATGTGTGCTTCAAAATGAAATTACCTGGATTCGTTATGCCCACTCACCTTAGATGAGAGGTGGAATGTCTCCAAGCCTCAGTTCCCTCATTTTCAAAATGCATTTTGTAATGGTAACCACTTTCGGTGATGTGGAAAATGGATAATGCACATGACTGAGCGGCCACGTTGCTGGCACATAGTGAGTGGAAAACAAAGGAGTTGTTTTACTGATATTTTTATTATCCTTTAGAATCCTTTCTTCCATCTGGAAACACTAATTCATAAAGAAGAATGGAAGAGACAATTTGCACTGATACAGATTCATGTGCAGAGATGGTATCAGTTAAGTTGTGGATCTGGGCCTTCCTGGAGCATAGGAAAAACTCTAGGTTTTAGTTTCTGTAACCAGTGGCACATCTGGAAAATGATTAGTACCATTTGAAAACAAAGTCAATTATTATAATTTCTAGTTTTAGGATTAGATTGTTCTAATGTGTAATTAGAACATGTTAGAACTGTATGTTAGAATTGCACAATTGTCTTTGTTGAGTGAAATGAGCACAGGATGCATAAATCTATCTCACTGGATTGCCATGAAAATTATATCATGAAGCACAGAGTTTCACACAAATTGAGCACCTTAGAAGGATGGATTTGTATTCAGTCATTTTTCACTCTTCTTAGCCTGAGTATTTTAACTATAAAATTAGGAAAAATCTCTCATAGGTGATTCCACTGCCTGAGACACAGTAGGGACCCATGAAATATTAGCTATATGTAATAACAAAAATAGTAATAATAATAATAAGCCAACTTGAGAAGGAAGATATGTAGATAGAAGGAGTAAATTTCTTAATAAGTGGAAAGTCCTTGTTATATGACATATTATCTTGTAGGCATTCAACAAGCATATTCTAAGTGCTCAATAAGTATTTGAAACAAATTAGTGAAAAGTCATATGAAGTTTTGCAAGTTCTTAAATATACCTGGTGATAAATGAAGTCAGCACTCCAGCTTGGATTTCCCAAACAACAGAGGCTGAGCAAAGGCTTTGTATGGAGGTATTTTCTTTTGCAAAATTGAAGAGAGGCACTGGTAAGAGTGAGAAATGGGAAGGAATGAAAGTCAACCCAATATTTTGTCAAGCTAATTAGCATTTTCCCACTGGCTCTTATAAACTAAAGGGCAAGTGCTTCCCTGGGAAGTGTTAACTCCCTCATATTTCCAGGTATACATATGCACTAGAATGATAAAACAGGGTCCCCAAAGTGTCTCAAGCAGCAAGTGCCAGGAAAGAAAGCAAGGCTTGAGTTTATGAGAAGAGATGTTGTTAGGAGGATCCAGTGGAATCAAGTTGCTGCCAGGCTATAATTGTGAGTAGCTGTTTGCTGTAGAAATGGAGAAAAGTAGTAGTTCAAAAGGGGTAGAAACAGCACAAAAAGTGCCCAAGACACTGAATGATTACTAATTAAAAATAATATTGCTATTGCAGATTTCCCAGCTCATAGCATTGTGCTTACCTAACCACATAGTAAATGAATAGTCAAAGCAATGTGACAGAATTCATTCTTTTGGGTATTACAAAGAATCCAGAGCTGTGGAAAATATTCTCTGCTGTGTTTTTAATCATGTATGTGGCCACAGTGGTGGCAAACCTACTCATTGTGGTAACCATGATCACAAGTAAAAGTCTGAGATCACCTATGTATTTTTTTCTTACTTCCTTGTCCTTCATGGATATCACCTACTCTTCAGTCATTGCCCCCAACATGATTGTGAACTCTTTCTCTGAGAGTGTTACCATCTCCCGGAAGGCTGCATGACCCAGCTCATGGCAGAACATTTCTTTGGTAGTGTAGGGATCATCCTTCTCCTCCTTATGGCCTATGCCCACTACGAGGCCATATGTAAGCCCCTGCACTACCAGACCATCATGAGTCCTCGGCTGTGCTGCCTGCTGCTGGGAGTGACTTGGGCTGGGGGATCTATGCACACAATGATACAGCTTCTTTTTATGTACCAAATACCCTTCTGTGGTCCCAATGTCATTGATCATTTTATGTGTGATTTGTTCCCATTGTTGAAACTGGCCTGCATTGACACCAATATCCTGGGCCTCTTTGTTATCCTCAAAAGTGCGGTGATGTGTGTGACCATCTTCTTTATGATTATTGCCTCCTACATGGTCATCCTCTACTTAAAGCCTTCTCCACCTGTGGCTCCCTTTGTGCCATGTTTCTTCTTGTATATGAGGTCCGTGGTCACTTACCCCATAGACAAGGCAATGGCTGTGTCCTTTACAATTGTTGAACACACGTTAAATCCCTTGACCTATACCCTGAGGATTGCAGAGGTGAAAAATGCCATGAAGAAACTTTGGATGAAATGAGAAATCTTAGGTGGTCACAAGCTTATATGTTAAAAATAATTCATTTTTTCAAATACATTGAGGACTTACCCTTACCACACACTCCAATCCATTGCATATCCAGTAGTCAGTGGCATCTCATATGCATTCACATCAGGATATGATGCAATGTTCTCCCTAATCAGTTTCTGCTGACATCTCCAATACATTTTGTACTTTATCCTGTTTCTCACAGGGCTTTGGCCATAGTTTTTCTTTTTTTTTTTCTTCTTTTTAAATCCTGGCTTTAAAAAAATCCAAGCTTTCCCTGGTATATTAGTTTTCTAGCTACTTAAATGAATACCATAGAATGGGTTGGTTTAAAAACAGGAATTTCTTGGCTCTCATTTTCAGAGCCAAGTTTGTTTTCTCTTGTAATTGGTATCTGTAATTGAAAGAGGACAGATTTAGGGATTTAGGCTATAAATGGCCCTCTGCTGACTCTTGTCCTTGAGCCATAGGTGTGGGCTTTACCAGCTCTCATCTGTCCATGATCCAACAGTTGTGCTGTCATCTGTAGCATTGAGGGTGATGGTGGTTCAGGCATTCTTCTCTGCTTGCATTCCACTGGCTGGCACCCAGGGTGGTTGCCCCAGTCCTTCCACATGCTCTGTGACATGTTTCAAACAGTTCTCCTTGGATGGCTTCACCTCTCTCCTTCAGTGGCTTTCAAGACCATTGTTATGCAATGCATAATGCCTTTCCACCTGATGCCTTATCTGGCCACTGATGGATATAATGGTATTGTGCTCTCTTATGTTGGTCTTAAGCCATGTCCAATGAGGGAAATTACATTCCAGAAATGCAGTGATTATGGCCTAAAGAATTCAAAGGACAACATAGGTGGAAGGTGTATAGTCCTATACTTATGCTACAAAATTATGACCAGTCAATTTAACATAACCAGGGGATGAATAATTGTTTTCCCTATCCTGCAGTGTGATTATCAGAATTAAATTTGTGGTAATCATCAATAAATTAATCCTTGAGAAAGTTATTGGAAACCACTACTTATGGACCACCAGATGATTGACACAGAATCATGAGTAATGATGTAAATAAAGAGCATCATATAAATGGTATTAAGGACCTGTAGCGGAATGTTATGGGTGGAAGTGTAACCCCTCAAAATATAAGTTCAAGTCCTAACCTCCAGTCCTAAGAATTATCTATTTGGAAATAAAATCTTTGAAGAAACGAGCAATTGAGTCCACACTGGATTAGTGTGGGTCCTAATCCAATATGACTGGTGCCCTTGTAAGGAGAAGAGTTAGACACCTTCAGAGAGACTCAGGGAAGAATGCCATGTGAACAGTGAGGCAGAGATTGGAGTTAGGCTGCCATAAGCCAAGGTATGCCAAGGATTGTTGGTAACTGTCAGAAACTAAGAAGAGTTAAAGAAGGACTCTCATTTACAGGTTTCAGAGAGATCATGGCCCTTCTGACACCTTCATTTCTGACTTCCAGCCTCCAGAAATGTGACACAATAAATTTCTGTTGGTTAATCCACCAAGATTTTGGTCTGTGTCATATCAGTACAAAGGTATTATTTCAATCCACACAGGCTCCAAAGAAAACAAAAAGAAATGGTTCCTGGACTTCACCAGAAAGAGAGGTGTCTGTACTAGGAAGACACTTTATGTGCTATGATTGGACAATAAACAAATGTATAATAACCACAAGTGTAAATCTGTATCAATAAATACAGCATTATTTCACACTGGCTTATGGATTTTGTAATATGATCTTAGGACAGATAGTTTATAATTTTTATTTTTTAATTTTTTATATACTTTTTAATTTTTTAAAAGAAAGTTAGATTACATTAATATTAAACAAAAAATATAGGGGATTTCCATATGCCCTGCTCCCTAGACCTCCCACATTTTGCCACATCAAAACATCTTTCATTATTGTAGTACATTTGCCAAATTGATATACACGTTTTGGAGAATTGCCACTAAGAGATGATTATAATTTACATTGCAGTTTACACTATCTCCCACGCATTTTTGCCAGTTATTACAAGATAAAAATGGCCTGTATCTGCAACACCTACTCTCCAGGTCATTGGACTCACCCAGGACAACTAACAAGGATATGATGACTGACAATGACTATCTCAAGGAACAGAGTGAGTCTGCATCTGAAAGCAAGAAAGTTCCATCCATCTGCCCCATGGGAGCTAAGCGCCCTCTCAATTTGATTTGGAGTGAGCATCACCATCACAGAATCTTCAGGATTGGGGAATGGACAAAGGACTAGAGTAGTCTTATAGTTGTTCTACTGTAGACTTGTGATCCTAGCAATGGAATATTTTTTATGATCTTTAAATATTTTTTAAATGGGCAGATATCTTGCAAAAGCTATTTGTGTGATTCTGCAGACCCTAGGGGAGACCTTATTTTAGAGACATCAATTCTGTGATTAATTAATTAAATCACAAAGAAAATGACAATGTCTTTTTCATATAATTGATAAAATAATTCTAAAATATATATAAATGTGTGCCTGTGGTTGAATGGCCTTGGTAATTAAAAAAAGAGAGAGAGAAGAATAGAGATGGGAGACTAGATATACTAGACATCAGAACATCTTAAAACTCTGGTTTATATAAATTTTGCTTTAAGCCCAGTACCAAAGAATTCTAAAGAACAGAAGAAATTGATAAGAAATTAAACCATCTATCTTTGAAATTTATTGTAAATTCTATTGTTTAATACATGATGAATATGGAATTTTAATAAATGGATAAATTCTGGAAGGGCAAGTCAGTGTATATATATGGTATTAAATTATAAAATAGTGGGACATAAAGATGTAAGAGCTTATCAACATTTGAAAACTTGATATCCTCTTAAAGGAAACTTGCCTCCAAATTTTAAGCAGGAAAGTCACTGGGATAACTTTAGAAAAACAACTACATGATTTTTAGGTGTTCTGTATGTACATAAAGATTTGTACAATTTTTCATAATGTATCTGCTGATCTACAAAAAAAAACAATAAAATTTCTATGAGAGAAAAATTATATGTATGTATATATCTCCCTATCTGACATATATATTTGCCCATGGCTTTCTCCAGCTGTATTTTTCTCTTTCTTCCGGTTTGTATTTTTTTTAAATTTCACTCTCTTTTCCACGATTGTACAACATTATATATTTCTTTTATAATCCACCCCACTTCTTCTTTTCCATATTATTTCAGTGTCATCTCCCACTGATCGTCTCAAAGAAACAAATAATAAAGGATTAAGCATAGCAGGACATGGAATAAAGTAAAAGATTGTAAGTGTGGTTTGAGGTGGATCTGGGGTTCTAGAATGAATTGCTAGAGTCCAGCTGTTGATATTTTTAAAATATCATGTTTTTCTGCATCACAACAAACATCTACAACTTAATAAAAAGAAAATAAATCTTGTTTTATAGTTCCAAGTTTATGTAAGTGAAGATGCCCTAACAATACCACATACTCCATCCTTTTTCCTCTCTCTCCCCTAAGAACCCATGATAGCCACTAAGTTGCAATTTTCAAAAAATAGGGTTCATAGTTACATGCATTAATATTGAGGACTTGGCATATGGGTTCATCTTCTTTTATTAGGCACTGCTTATTTTCTTGAGAGACTCTTGACCCTTTATTTGAAAACTTAGCAGGATTACCCAAAGGGGATTTAATATTTTCTTGCTTATTGTGTGGGTCTCTACCCACTGGGGTAACATCCTACGACATGATGAAAACTTTTGTATTCCATAGAAGCTTGCCAAAGTTTTGCCCTTTCCCATTTATCCTCCCACCCCCAGCACCCTGCACCATTAACTCTTCCCTACCATATTTGTTAAAAGGAAATCCCCATTTTTGTAGTTTTAACCACAGACCTACAAATAACATGTGTTCACCTCTTCCTTTCTTTAGCAACCCCCAAATTTCCATGCATAGTCCAACCCATCCTGACAACCTGGCTCACACTCACATTCCAGCACCATCGACCCCACTTACATCTTTGCACTCTTATCACCCCCCTGCCCCCACTGCCAAACTATCCCTTCCATTTTATCATAGATTTTACCCTTATGGATCATTGACTTACCACACTCTACTCCCTTTCTGTTTCCTGATAACCTATTTTCCGGACTCTAGCTCTGTGAGTCATCTAGATTTGCTTAGGTCATATCAGTGAAGTCAGGTCATATTTGTCCTTTAGTGACTGGCTACTTCACTCAGCACAAGGACTTAAAGATTCATCCATGTTGTCCTATGTATCAATACTTCAATCCTTCTTACAGCTGTGCAATAGTCCATTGTATGTATATAACACAATTTGCTTATCCATTCATCTGTTGATGGACACTTGGGTTGTTTCCAACCTTTGGCAATAGTGGATAATGCCGCTATGAACATTGGTGTTCATATATTTCTGTCCCAGCTTTCAATTATCTTGGGTATGTACCTAGCAGTGGGACTGTTGGATCATATGGCAGCTCTATAGTTAGGTTCCTGAGGAACCGCCAAACCATCCTCCACAATGGCTGCACCACTCTACATTCCCACCAGTAGTGGATGAGAATACCCCTGTTTTTTTTTAAACCCAAAATTCTAATAGGTATAAGATGATATCTCATTGTAGTTTTGATTTGCATTCCCCTAATAACTAGTGATGTTGAGTGTATTTTTATATGCTTTTTAACCATTTGAAATTCATCTTTGGAAAATTGTCTATTCAAATCTCTTGTGCATTTTTAAAAAATTTAATAGCAAAACGTTTTTTAAATTTTTATTTTTTTAATTTGCTTTTTTTTTTTTTAAAGATACTTAGATTACATAAATGTTACACAGAAAACATAGGGGATTCCCATATGTCCCACTCCCCCCCCTCCCACATTCTCCCACATCAACAACATCCTTCATTTGCTTGGCAGCTTTGCCAAAATTGATGAACAAACACATCTTAGAGCATTGCCCCTAAGAATGGGCAACAGTCTACATTGTAGTAGATGAACTATAAGAAAATTATTAAGAATTTTGAATTCATAAGCTTTCTAATCAATAGTATCTGCTGTTCCAGCCTAGAATTGTGAATGACTAGCTGGTCCTTTGGAATGCTGTAATGTTGCTATGCAGGCAACCCTGCCATCTATTAAGTAAAAACAAATGTTTAGAAGGAACAAGTCACCAGACATGATATTTGCTCATCCTGTTTGTATCTCCTGTATGGTTAACAACAAGTTAAACCTGATATGTATTGAAACCTTCATGTTCCTGTTTAGTGTACCATGAACAGAATAGAAAAAAAGACTCCTCAAGATACCGTGTCTCTCCTGTGGTGGGCTGACCACCCCATAACAGATGTTTTCAATTACTTTCTATGAGGTAATTTCTCAAGAGTTGCAAGACTCATTGGAGTTCTGAGGTTCAGAACCTCTTAAAAGAGGATAGTCCCCAAGCTCCCAGTTGAAGTCTCATCCAGGAGAGGACTCTCTGCCTGGAACCATTTTTCTAATCAGGACTCTGGCAGCTGTCGAACGGGACTTCTCAGCCTCCTGAGAGACCAGATGTTGTGTTTTCCCCCAATTTGGTGAGTGGTTCTATATACTTTCATTCTTTCTTATGTCTTTAATTGATTATTTTCTTTTGTGATTGCTCAATTGTTATAATCATTTGATTTAACCATAAACTCGTTTGATTAAATAAATTTGCCTTTGTATAGCATTTATAGTTTCTGCCTCTTCCTTAGCAGAACAGTAGTTTTCACTCTCTCCCGCACAACCTTGTAAGTTATAGCACGATATAAAATGGCCTGTATCTGTCAGTGCAATATCATTCAGGACAATTCCCAAGCCCTGAAAATGTTCCCATATTACACCTAATTTTCCCTCTCCCTACCCTCAGAACCCTCAGTGGCCACTGCCTCCACATCAATGACACAAGTTCTTAAACGAGCATTTGTATTATTTTCAAGATGCAAGATTTCTTTATGTATGCTGGATATTAGGCCATTATTAGATAAAAGATTATGAAATATTTTTTCTGATTGAGTAGGCTGCCAAACTCTTCTGAGTTGAAATTTTTTTAATTTTGAGGAACACCTATTTATCTATTTTTTCTTTCATTGCTTTTGCTTTGGGTGTAAAGTTTATGAAAAAATTTTCTGCTACAAGATCTCGTAGATAGCTCCCTAGATCATGTTCTAGGAGTCTTATGGACTTGGCTCTTACATTTATGTCTGTGAACCATCTTGAGTTAATTTTTGTATAAAGTATGAGATGGTGATCTCTCATTTTTCGAATATGGATATCCAGTTCTGCCAGCACCATATGCTGAAGAGGCCATTCTGTCCCAGTTGGGTGGGCTTGGAGGACTTGTCAAATATCAGTTGGCCCTTTATGCAGGATCTAC
>JAQZBX010070033.1:0-15484 GCA_029593785.1 Cabassous unicinctus
GAGGAAAGGAGAAGGACTGGAAGCAGAGCAGACTGCACCCATAACCCAGGGTGTAAAATCAACAAAGCCTGCACTTGAATAGAGACTCTGGAAATGGAAAGGATTAGACAAATTCTTAAGGAAATACAATGATTTGGTAGATATTGGAACTGAAAAAGAGGAAGGATAAAAAAGATTAAATGACTTGCCAAAGAACACATAGCAAGTTATTGAGGATCTGAATAAAATCCACAATCCTTCACAGAGCAGTCAGCCATTAACGCCCAGTCTCCTTCTCAGGGAAATTCAAAGGACTTGTCTTTATTGAAAAGGAAATGCAAACTGGAATAATGAGGTTAATATCCCACAACTCCTAAGCTCTTACCTGAGTAAAGATCAAGTTGTGACTACCCAGCACAGAAAAACTAGTCTGAGGTTCTCTGAATAATCCTAAATGTCATATTTATATAATCAAAAACAATCTCTTCATAATTTGGTCTCATGCCAAGTTCTTTTTTTTTTTTTCTCTCACAAGAGACTCTCAAGACTTACTGGCATTCTCCTCACCTGGGATCATTTTTAGAGCTGACAACATTTAGCTTTCCTGAGCCCTACAAGTTTCTTTTAAAATGTTATATCAACAACATTGGGTGAGTGAAGAGGCGTATTTCATATTTGTAGATTATTATTTCAATTACGCAAACTACATAATAATGGGTATAAAGTAGCAGTAAGTATTAAAGAAAGTTTATATATTAATAATGTATTTAGAGATCTTCCTATTGTTTTCATACTAGAGTGCGCTTCAGTGGCACCGGGCCTGCATCTTTTCGGTTTCAGCACAGGGCAGAGGAGGACAGTGTGGGCGCAGACACCATGGGGCTTACAGGGTTTTGATTTAGACGCAATCCTTGTCTTCTAGTGAGAGGCAGCATGGGAAATATGACATTAATTTAAAGAAAGTGACTCTTACAATACCTAAGCAACATAAGTAGAAGGAATATGCTAATGTGCCCAATGTAGAACACTCGGAACTTAAGGCTTCACCGCCTGCTTACTGATAACTCCCACGTGGTCCTTTCCCCTTGATTTTCATGGTAAAAAAAAGAAAATACAGACCAGGAAAAGTCACGGTTTTATTGGTTACAGAAACAGAGGCAAGCTGCTTCTACCTGCAGTTGATCCTAACTTACACCATCCAGATTAATCTTCCCAACGTGCAATTCTGACTTTATTCCTCTCTAATAAAAATCTTTTTCCCCAAGGGCTATGAAGACTAACAATGAAGCCCATCCCAGGCTAAAATTTGCCAACAGGCTTCCAGGATTTTCTCTTCCTCATTATAATGCTTATCCAATTACCACATACTTCAGCAAAGTGCTTTAGCTTCTTTAACCAAATCAATGTTTCTCAATTTTTTAAATATACAATTAAACCCAACTTTTGTTTGCCAGTTTGTTCTGTTGTTGTTTTTAAACTAAATAGGAGAGAACTTTTCACTTTCCAGGAGCCTTGACATAGGTAGGGTAACATCAGACCTCTGGGCACCAAGAGCGAAGTCTAAGAGGAAACAGGGGGAGGCCCCCCCCCCACCCCGGCACCTGCTGGGAGCCCCTGCAAACCTCACAGGAGAGACCGTGCTGCTGTGCTGACTCAGAGGAGGCAGAGGGGAGGCCTCGGGGCCACCAGGTGGAAGCCACACCTTTGGGCACTTGTGCCATGCTCAGCAGAACTTAGCACAGCCCTGAGAAAGGAGCAGAGGCCACAGCTCAGCGACCTAGCCAGGATGTGGCAAGACCGAGAACGGAGGGTGCCGACACTCACTGGACGGGCTTCCCTTTTGAAACAACACCATTTTTACTGCTATAAGTGGTTTTCTATTATAATAGTGACATCCCATCACATCACATCATGAATGTGAATATAACTATCAAGAGGTCAAACGGCCATGCATTTGACGTGGTAAACGTGGTCCCAGTTCACAAGCATATCGTGGGGTCCTCACAGTTTCCAGTGCTTCTGCCAACGAACAATCCCTGAAACTAAGAGAAGAGTAGAAGTAGCAAGGGGAGGACACAGTGAATGCCCAGAAGCTGTTTTTCCACTCACATGAGGCACTTTGGCATTGAACAGGTCTGAGAGTGAGGCCCTATTATACCCCCTCCTCATTTACTTAACTCCTTCGAGTAACAGTTTCCCCAGCTGTAAAACAGGAAACTCAGAACATAGTAGGTTCTTAATCATATTAGTCTTTGTAACGCACACTGTTGGTTGCCTACCGACATCAATCCCCTTCTTCTCTAGCAGATTCCCAATTTTGTTTGCCAGGCCTTGGGGGAATAATATTATTGATCCAAGCCGACCATGATGGTCTGTGCCCTTCACCAATGAACGGTGTGAGGGTCTGCCCTAGGCCTGGCCTATGAGATCCAAGGGGAATACTGAGCACGCTCGTCAGGAGAATCCTCCTTAATAAAAGAATCACCCTACAAGGCTCCTTTGCTCCTCCCACCCCCTTCCTGTTTGGGATCTGTCATGTGAGGACAAGAGGCTGGGAGTGAGGGCAGCCCGTGAGGACAGGTGCTGTCCAACACAGCAAGGAGGCAACAAAAGGAAGAAAGAGTCCATGACCTTCATGATGTCCCTGGGCCTCTGCACCAACTCTGCAACTGAATGCCCAGACTTCTCGTTACAAGAAATAATTCGATGTCCTTATTGCTTAATCTCCTGTCGGTCAAGTACTCTCTTATGTGTCTCCAAAGGCTTCTTAACTCTCACAGTCCCTGTCTTTTCCCAGTCCAGCTGTGTTCATTAGCACTTCCTAACTGCTAAGGGTTAACCATTGCATCAGAGGCTAAAGGCATTGCAACCTCCAAAAGCACTGAGTAAAAACCCACAAGAAAACAATGGAGCACACAGTGCATTTTTGGATTTTTTAACAGTGCCATTATTAAGCATGGCTTTTAATGCGAGGGCCACAAATCAAAATGTAAATGCCCAGAAGTCTCAAAGGGAAAAAAACATAATGCAAGAAGAGTATAATCCACCTTTTTTTGCCAACAATTCCTGTTTGGAGCTACAGTTATATAAACCTCCCACAAACAGGACAACACAGTTCTGGAAAAATGAGAAAGAGAATTATCTTCAACCATCTCGTCTAGACCCTTACTACTCAAAGTGGAGTCCAAACAGCAGGATCACCAGGATCACCTGGGAGCCTCTAAGGAACGCAGAATCTCGAATCAGGCCACAACCAAGACCTACTGATTCACTTTAACAAGGTCCCCAGCTGACTCAGTGCTGACTGAAGTTGGAGGAACACTACTCCAGAGGACTGCTTTCCTGGCAAGTGCTATGGCATGATTCAGTGGGATTCCAAGGCCTCAGTGTACATACAGCCAATCTCTCAGCTTCCCTCTTTCACCTCTTAAATGAGGCACACCACAGAGTGGAAAGTGCAGCAGAGCGTATTTATGTATACACATTCACGTGTTTGTTGACACAGACAAGGGCAGTACAGAACTGTCTAACCCAGTGATGCTCAACTGTGTCCGCAACACCACATAGTATCAAAAAATGTGCACACAAGACACACCTCTATGGGAATAGACTCAGATGTCTACAAAACATTCTTTAATACATGAAAATCATTTATAATCACAACAAACAGTAACAGTCCATCAGTAACGCTCATGAGAGGTGCCGAGGTCCAAATGAGAGACCAGGGGTAAGCACAGATGTTTATAACTCTATTCCTTGCTCAGTCATGAAAACCTCTCAGATGCAACTGTGTGAGAGTAATGTGATTATATTATTAAAGCAATAACCCTGAATCTGATCACTTTTTAAGCAAGTGATTAATCTATTGGCACCTTATCTACTATTAGTAACCAGTTACTCACAACACATCACTATGGGATTAAGACATACCAGCTGCCCTGCTGGGGATGAAGCCTGGTACCCAGAGGAGCCAGGATGATCCAGAAAGAGTCCTCTAGGTCCTCCCTCTTAACCTGACATCAGGCTCCTTGTGTTCAATTCTATTTATTCCTTCTTGCAAGCAAATAGTGCTCAATGGCCTTGTCTGGCTCTATAGGCTGTGGTCCCCACCTACAGCATGGTGTCCAGGGCATTCACTGTCAGCAAACACAATCCTGAAATATTTACTGAATCTGGGCCCTAGAATTCCACTTATCAGCTGCTCTGGTAATCCATGCTTCCCATATGTTAATGAGTCAGAGGGGTCCTGACCTCTTCTTTGAAACAATAGAGAATGCCAACTTCACAGCCTTTTCTGACAGCAAAAGGAAAAATCAGAAGACATATTCTTTTTATTGCCTAAATACAGAGTAGCACCTTTAAAAATTAAAGAAGCACAAAGAAGCATGCCTTCCCATGATTGGGGTCTCATGAGAATAGACTCTGGAAACAGCCAGCAAATGCTGTATTTTTACTTATAAGGAAGACATCCTTAGCTCTTGTTTGCACTTTACACATGGAATTAATATCAATTCACAATAATACAGATAAATTACAAGAAAAACGCATCAGGAGGCTCCTTGAATAACACTGAGGCTACAGAAGCTGCCACCTCCCTCCCCCGAATCCCTCAACCATTCTTACAATGGTTAATGGGATAAAAAGACAGAAGAGTCAGTAGTGGTTGATGTCAATTCACATTTGGCTCACAGTTCAGTGGATTAATCCAGCCAATTAGCCATCCCAGTGGAGGAGAGCATCGGTTTAAGAAAAGAGCAAACCGCAGATAATTTGCCTGTCGCTGTCAGAGCCACAGAAGCCTTCCCCAAAACAGGTGAATTTACAGTGAGTCATGGAGCCAGAGGTCACACCTGGCAGCAAAGCAACAGAAGGGAGGACTGCCAGGGAGGCTGCAGCAGTGATCCCAGGCCAGCTGGACTGAAGGGACAAGAGCCAGCTTTCTCAATTCCAACAATACATGTGGCCAAGACCTCACTAGTGGTCAACTTGCTACTCAATATAATAATTACAGGGAACACATGAAAACCACACATAATCCCCAAATCACAAATCCATGTCTCCCTAGCTCCCTGGCTAGGGTGGGGTGAAATATTATTTTTTTAACATGCTCTGCTAAAAGTAACCACAGGACATATACTTGAACTTTATCTTTCTTCCATGTCCAAGATCATCTAATTTGAATGCTTTAAAGTAGGGCTGAGAGTATCTTCAGTGACTGAGGCTACTGAAAGGCCACTCAATCATTTTGATATAAGTCAAGTCCTTGGAGAATGTCCTGTCAACTTCCTTATTTCACAACTGAAGGAACTGAGCCCCAGGGTAGCCGAACCCCCCTCAAAAATGGGGTGCAGGCTAGGGTAGAGGTGGGTGCCTAATGGCAAGGAAGTGGGCCAAGGGCTGAAAGTGAAGTGTGAGATCTGAGAATTGTCTGCTTTTACGATCCTCAGTATGACCTTAAACAAGTCAACAACTTCGCAGTGGCCCTCAGGTCCCTCATCTTCTGAATGTACGCTTGTTGCAAGGACAGCACTACATAAGTATATTATGAGTATTGTTACTTTCCAAGCAAAGACATGCTTCTGATGTCAATGGGGACTTCTAGCTGCCCAGATCCACAGAGACAGACATAATCATCTTAGATCAAAAATTAATAAGTCTAAAAGTCCAATGCAATATTCATATACCTGCAGGTGGCCATTTTCATACAAATGCCCACTCAACTGTCTACTCTCAGAAGTATCCATGAAGCCCAAATGGCCCATCTGTACACTTTAGAGAGATGGTTCCTATGGGAGACGATTAAAATAGCACAATTTAAGTTGCCATAAGTATTTAATGCAACAATTTACATCATTTCCACAAAGTGTTAAGAAGGATTAGTTGGGGGCTAATAAAAATCTTCAGAGAACCTGCTGATTTTTCAATTTGTGAAGAAAACCTCACTTTTAAAATTCCTCACATTGAAGAGTCACTAAAATATGAAGATCATGTATTAAACTGTTTGCCTAGTATTCTTTTCATCTAAATTCACTAGATGGCCATGTATTCATTAATTCAATAAATGTTTACTGAGCACTTACTTTGGGCCATTTCCAGTTCAAAGAGGACAGAAAACACTGCCCTCATGGAACTGACTTTTAAACGGGGGTGAGGGCAGGAAAGAGAGAGGAGGATGGTAGCTACAGATAATAAATGAAATTACTAAGTCCAATATATAGCAGCAGTTCCCAAACATTAGTTTGTATCCAAATCATTGGGATTTGTTAAAACACAAGTTGCTGGCCCCCTCCCCAGATTTCTGATTCAGCCGGGGGGAAGGGGGGAGTCTCAAGAATTTGTATTTCTATCAAGTTTCCAAGGTGATGCTGATGCCACTGGTCCAGGACCTCACTTTGAGAACCACTCATGTAGAGTATGTTAGAGGATGATATGTACAAAAAAAGAAAAAGAGCAAGAAAGGGTGATAAGGGAGTGTGGGCCAACAGGTTCACAATTTACCAGAGAATGACCATGGAAGCCTCACTAACATGACAGCAGAGCCAAGACCTGAAGAAGGAAAGCAATCGAGTACTCCCGACAGAGGGAGCAACTGGTGCAAAGGTCCTGGCGTGGGAGCATGCATGGCAGGCTCTAGAGACAGCAAGGAGACCAGTCTGACTGGAGTGAAGTGAGGGAGAAGAAATAGGAGATGAGGCTGATGAGATAATGAGAGGTGAGATCATATAAGGCCTGGTGGGCCACGATAAAGATTTTGACTTTCCCTCTGAGATGGGAAACCATTGGAGAGTTCTGAGCAGAGGCAGGATGTATATTGACTTCGTTTAATAGCATCATTCTAGATGCTGTGTAGAGAACTGACCACAGAGGGGCAAGGGCAGAAGATGGGGACCACTGAGGAGGTTGACAGGATGAAGGCAGGGTAGAGGCAGACATGGTAAACAACATGGGCAGAATGGATGTGATGTGGATTATGTGAGAAAGAGAAGGGTCAAGGAACACCAAGACTTTTGACCTATGCAATTGGAAGGATGGGGCTGCTATTAAACAAAATGGGGAAGACTATGAAAAGGGCAGTTTGTTGGTGGTGGGGGGTCTGGGGGTTATAGAGTTATTTTGTATTAAAGAATTACACAATTTATAGATTTGAAAGGAAACTTGAGAGTCCAAGAATGTCATTTTACAAATGATACTTGTGGCAGCAACGGCTTAGGGCTCATGGCAAGTTAGGGACCAAGGGGGCTAGATAATCCTTAGGTATTGTGTCTTCCAGTGGATTCTCTTCAATCAAGTATTAAATTATATTCTATAGAGTATAAGTACAGGTTAGCTCTATTTAAATTTCCTAAAAATCTATAATATATATGATAAAGGCAGTAACTTTATTAAGCATAAGATGTGATTGACTGAAATACACCCATTCCCAAATCATTCAGATTTTAAAACACATATTTAAGATTTATCCCCAACTAATCCTAATGTGGCTAATCTAGATTCCCCAAGTATATGGATTTCCCTCCACATTTACAAATTTTTTAAATTTTCATAGTTAACTCTTTAATGTCTGTTTTACCTAAACTGTAATCTCCATGGAAAGTAGAGATGATGTCGTCATGGTTTACCATGGTATCAGCTCAGAGAACTGTGCCTGGAACATAGTAAATGCTCATTAAATATCTGTCAACTAACTGCTTAAGACAAACTGAAACCAGCACCTAATGTTTACGTTTTCACCAGGGAAGGAACAGGTTATAATGGAGGGAGATTCTGGGAAACAGAAAAATAAAGGGAAATTGATCAAGCATGAAAATGAGTTCAATTGCTCTGCTTCCAGCCTAAAATCTCTTGTTTTCCGCAGACCTCAGCAGCTTTGGGTAATATATAAAATATGAATATATACATATATATTTGCGTAATATATACATGACCCTGCAGGCAGGCAGGTTCATTCCCATCTGCCCCATGAGCTCCTAGATCAGGGGTTCTTAACCTTTGTTCCATGGACCCCTTTGCCAGTCGGGTGAAAACCACAGACCCCTGCTCAGAATGTAGTGGCAGATAGTTTTATGGCACTCAGCATTGGCGGTCAGAGAAAATAAAAGTTAATTTTTTTCATTTCAAGCTCATGGACCCCCTGAAATCTTTCCACAGACCCCTTGGTTAAGAACCCCTGTCCTAGACGCTCTTCGCTGAAATTCAAGCCTGTCACCCACACAGTTTAACATGCACACGTGAGGAAAAGTACCAGTGATTCTTCCCCATTGGCTTCACCCAGTAAGAGATCCTTAAGTTGTTGCTCAAACAACTGCGAGCAGCTGTTAAAGGATGGAAAGCTGCTTAAAAGCTCCCAAAATATTTCTCACCAATGGTGTACAGATGGAATGGAAAACTAACTTTCCAGAATTGACTGCATTTCTGGTTCATGCTAGAGGTTTCACCAAATGTTACCATTTGTCAAGATTTCAACAGTCAGATCAGAGAGCCACATTAATTCACTGTATTTACTTAAACCACAAAAGAATTAATATGTAAGAAATTTGGCATAATTGGTTAAACTATAATTTGCATTATTTTAAACTGTTTCTGAGACTCAAAACAAATATTTTGGTTCACTAGAAAGGACTTTATACACCCAAAAGATTTTAATTTATATTTGTATTCTATTTCCTCAGTGTGCCCAATATCTCCTAATTCGTGTTCTCTGTTGCAATCTTCCTTCATTTTTTTAATCCTTTCATTGCTAGCTGGCTAAGGAAGTGCTTACCCAAAATCAGAGCTGGAAAATGTTCATTAGAAAACTATTTTCAGCCTTAAAAATATGCAGTAGGATATATACCTCAATGTTTAAAATATTTCCACCTCTCTCTGTTAAGCTGATATATTCTTACTTATTTGAACTTTCAGCTATACCTAACATATGCACCTTCTGCCACTGAAAGGCACATGTATTTGCACAGTCTACAGAAACAGGGTGTCCAGCAAGCCTTGGTTCAGATCCCACTGGCCAAACGTTCATAAACACCTGCCACGTGTCAGGCGCTCTGGGGATACGGAGATAAACAACACAGAGTACTCGCCTTGCAAAGTATACAGCCTGGGGGAAGAAGGGAAAGTAGAGAACCAATTTCAAAACAGTGCAGGGGTAATAAGCTACCTAGTCGGGGTACGTATAGGGTGCTTTCAAACCAAGAGAGAAAGTGCTTAACCTAGTGAGGATACAGGTAGTCAGAAAATGTTTCTCAAGGAAAGAATGACTGAATTGAATCCTGAAAGAGAAGAAGCCAACCAGGTAAAGAAGGGATATCATTAAGGAGGAGTGAAGCAGAACTGTAACGCATTTCAAGTCAAAGCAGAAAGAGCATGGAAACTTAGGAAGGACCTTCATATGCCATTTAGGGAGCTGGAGATTTATTTCATCAGCAACAGTTTTAAACTTTATGCAAAGGAATAACATGTTCAGATTTTTCACTCTAGTCATATTAGGGAAATTGATGGGGCAAAAAGGGGGAAGACTAAAATGATATGGCAGGAGGTCAGATAAAGTGCCTAGAGCGTCACCTCATTAGCTGCCTTAAATGATTAAATGGCACCTCCCATTTCAATACAGAAATAACATGAGCTAATTCATTGCAAAGTGGAATGGGTTATAAATCTAACCCTCTAGTATTTTCTCATTATACATATGTAGACGCTGAGGCCCAGTGAGGCTAGATAAGTTGGTCACATGGCTAGAAGTGCCAGCACCAGGATTTGAACCATGGCAATCTGGCATCAGAGCCCAGACTTTTGGCCAAGGTGCACGTAACTATGATGACATCATCATTTCCTGACGCAGCTGCCTCAGGGCCTTTCAGAGCTTTCTGATACTAGTAAGAGGCTGCCGCAGGTGCCAAGCAGGAACCTCTATTATCTTGCTCAAGGCAACCACCTCTCTTTTCTAGAACACAAGAAATAACTCTCTCTTTTTTGCCATCAAAGTGCACTTTATCAGGGTCGAAGAACATTGGAGAACCCAGTAGCCACGGGCTTAAAACTCAACTACCTTGCATACCTTCCACTGGCCCCCTGAGGGTTAATATCTGAGCACTGGAAGGAAGTTTAGTTGCCTATTTTCCTGGCAGAACCTTTAGCCATAGGATTTTCAGTGTTCAAGATGCAGATAGAAGCTGAAAGCATACTAAAGGCTATCTGGGTTATAATCTCCCTCCCAGAAAATGGAGATGCTACCCAAAGTCCCTGCTTTGTGCCATAGAGAGTAAAATCCCTAGGGCATAAGGTTGATTTGGATGGGCTCAGATACATGGAGACAGATGGGATGACAACTCTAGAGTTCTAGGCTGCCTTAGCTCACTATCCAACTTAACTTTTCTCTTACTTATAACTTAAGGTGGAAATTCACATTCACACACATATGCACACAGCTAAAACAGCAAAAGTAAGTGGAAATGAGCATGAGATCTATCTTATGTAATACAATAGTATGTTTCTAGAAAGTTCTACAGAAATTCAATGTTTAAAAATCAATATTACATAGTACATTAAGAATGGTCACTACTTAAAAGAATCCCAAAGTACCCATATTTGAAGTGACCATCCCAAAGTGACCTGTTTTATATGTATATGATTTTTTTTTGCTTAGAACAGTGACTTTCATTAATTCCAGACAATGAGGCTTAGTCACTTGCCAGGCAAAGTACCAAGCTCTTCCCAACAATACGACAGAGCACCAAATTGGAAAATAAAAATCTATACTTTGGGAACAGCATGACTTTCAAATGGTCACTCCTCCTTCTATTACATACTGTAGCAAGAACTATTACATTTATCCTATCCAACTTTCAAAGTTTATTATCAGGAAGTCACAACTGTGGGTTCTCCAAGAAAAGACAATGTAATGAGTAATAAAGCATTATCTTTTAAAACTTGAATAGGCAATCTTCAGGGTTTAATTCACTATACCAAACCTGACGTTTTCCAGACTGGTGAGAGTGAGGTGCCACTACTGAGTTTAATTCCAATGACACCTAAGATGATTGCTTCTCCTTATCCCCTAGAACCTCCCCAGTGATGCTTTTTGTTTCAATTTGAAAGAACAAAGAGGAAGTAGGTGCTGAATATATTCCCTGGTCCAAAATGGAATGGGCCATTATAGAAAAAATTATGGAAAAGTTTATTCGTGTTTGCAAAGTGACTGCTATTAGTGTTATAACCAAAACTGAGATCACCTCAATCCAGATTTAGGGTCCTACTCCTGAAATCCCCCCAGAATTCACAGGCTCTGGAGCCAGAGTGCCAATATTTGAATTCTGGCTCTACCACTTATTCTACATGTGACTTGGGCAGTTTAGTTCCCCACTCTGTACCTTAGCTTCTCACCTGTAAAATGGGCATATTACCTTCCCCATAAGCTTGTGGCAAGGACTAAAGAATCAAAATGTGTTGAGCACCTGAAACTTGGCCTGGCATATCGGAAGCACTCAATAGATGTTAGTTACTGATTTTGGAGGCACAGCCAATAGAAATTTATGTAATTTCCACAGAATTTGTACTGTTCTAAATAAAACCAAGAATACTAGTCTTATTTGCCCACTTGTTAACTACATAATACAGCTTGGGTTTCTTGTGGTCTTGACCAGCCCTGTAATCATCCCTTTTCTGATAAAATAGTCTGAAAAAGGGATTTTACATTGGTTTAGTTTCTCAGCTACTAAAACAAATGCCATGCAATGTGTTGACTTAAACAATGGGAATTTATTGGCTTACAGTTTTGAGGCTAGAAGTTCCAAATCGAAGCGTCAGTATGGTGATGCTTTCACCCTAAAGACTGATGTTCTGGGGCTGGCTGCCTCGATCCTTGGTCCTTGGCTTTTCTGTCCATGGCAATGCATATGGCGGCATCTTCCTCTTTCTGTTCCAGGTACCACTGACTTCCAGCTTCTGGCTGCTCCCTGTGGCTTCTCTTTCTGCGTCTAATTTCCTTAGCTTATAAAGACTGCAGCCATATTGGATTAAGAGCCACTCTCATTCAGTTTGGGCACAACTTAATAACATCTTTAAGGTCCTACTTACAAATGGGTTCACCCTCACGAGACCAGGGGTTGGAACCTGAATGTCTCTGTGGAGGACATAATTCTGTCCCCAACAGTCAGCCACTGGACTAAAAAGAGACATGTTCTTCCCACAGGCAAAATACATTCATTCTATCACAACATCCCAAAAGCCTTAAGGAATTTTAGTAGTAATGCTAAGTACAAAGTCTCATCGAAATCAGCTGTGACTGTGGTCCACCCTGGGACAAAATTCTTCTGTCTGATGGACCTGTGAATCCTAGGGAAAAAGTTACCTACTCCCAATATACAATGACCAGAAAGGCACAGGATATATATTCCCATTACAGAAGGGAGAAATTGGAAGGAAACCAGGGGTCACAGGTCCCACACAGGTCAAAACCCCAGCAGGGCAAACTCCATTAGATTCCAAGATCTAAGAGTCATTTATGGATCGATATTTGGCGTCACCCTCTCCAAGCATTGGGGTGTGTATTAGTCAGCCAAAGGGGTGCTGATGCAAAATACCAGAAATCGGTTGGTTTTTATAAAGGGTATTTATTTGGGGAGAAGTCCACAGTTACCAGGCCTTAAAGCCTTCCCTCACCAAAGCCCATTGCCACTTGTTGGAGCAAGACAGCTGCCAACGTTTGCCAGGGTTCAGGCTTCTTGGGTTCCTCTCTTCCTGGGGCTGCATTTCTCTTCGGGCTCAGCTCCTCTGGTTCCTCCACAAGGTCAGCTGTAGACTGTGAGGCTCTCTAGGCTTTGCTTCTCTCCATAAGGTCAGCTGTGAACTGTCAGGTGAATGGCTCGTCTCTTTTCCCAGGGTCTTCTTTCCTTCTCACGACCAAGCTCTCTTACTTCCCAGGGCTCCAGCTCAAGACTTTGACATCAAAACTACAACTCTGTCCTTTGCCATGCCTTTTATATTTGATCCCCTCCCACCAAGGGGTGAGGCTCAACACCCTACTGACATGGCCCAGTCAACACCCGAATCATAACTTAATCATGCCCAGATTAACAGACCAGTTTACAAGCATAATCCAGTATCTATTTTTGGAATTCATAACTATATGAAACTGCCAAACTGCTACAGGGTGGCAGCACTCTCCCTGAACAATGGGGTGCAAGGCCAGATCCCTCCAAGTGCCAAGGCAGATGGCCTGGGTGGGCTCCCTCTCCTGGCCCAAGGATATCACTTCGATCCAGACCCCAGCTTCCATGGTTCTGCCCCAAAATCATTCTTCCTTCAGTTCATCCCTTCTCTGTCGATTTCAGCCGTTGCTTCTATTCCCACAAATTTTGTAAAAACCTGGTTGGCTATGAGTGCAGTTCCAGGGGTCCAAACATAACAGAACTCTCCACAGATCCTTCCTGGATAATGGCATTTCCAATCTTGCTTTCACTGAAACGACTGATTGGATCCATGAGTCATCCGCCTATTCTCCTTACCAAAGGGCTGTTCAGCTAAACCCCTGCACAGAGCCAAGTTCTCTGAGGACTCACTTAACAGAAGTTGAGGTAGGTCCCTGATAGAGCCACTTCTGGCCCTAGTCTCAAAGCACACTATCTGGAGAGGGTGAGAACTTTCCAAACTATCGATTTCTGGTTTCTTTGTGCTTAAGAGTCTAATTCTCAGCTTATTCCTTTCCTCTCATATTTTACTATAACCTGCAAGGTGAAAACAGACTGCACCTTCCACATTTTGCTTGGAAATCTCCACTAAGTTTGCAAGTTCACTGCTTTCAAGTTCTGCCTCCCATCCAACATCAGATAAAATTTTGCCACATTCTCTACCACTTTATAACAAGGATGACCTTTCTTCCAATTTTCAATGACACATTCATCATTTCTTTCTCAGGCTTCACCAGAGGTACCTTTAACATCCATATTTCTACCAACATTCTGTTTATGACAATTTATGTATTCTCTAAAATAATACAAATTTTCTCTACAGCACTCACTCATTTTGAGCCATCACAGTTCTTCCAGCCTCTCCCCATTACCCAATCCAAAGCCATTTCCACATTTTTATAGATATTTGTAATAGCAGCACACCACTTTCCAGTACTAAAAGCTGTTTGTTTCCTGGCTGCTAAAACAAATATCATATAATGGGTTAGAATAAGAGGAATTTATTGGCTCACAGTTTCAGAGGTTACAAGGCTTCCTTGTTCCTGGGGTCAGTATCTTCTAGCTGGTCGGCAATCTTAGGGTTCTGTGGCTTTTCCGTCACGTGGAAATGCACATGACATCAACTTTTTTCTCCTCCAGGTTCTGCCAACTTCCAGCTTCTGGCTGCTTCCTGTGACTTCTCTTTCTGTGTCCAATATCCTTTCCTTATAAGGACTTCAAACATATTGGATAAAGGGCCACCCTCATTCAGTTTGGGTACAACATCTGAATGTTTGGGTAATAACATCTTCCAAGGTTCTTACTTACAAATGGGCTCACACCTGCAGGAACAGGGTTGGGACCTGAACATGCCTGTTGTGAGGAAATGATTCAACCCTCAACAAACATCAGTGGAAGAGTGAGTGATATTTTAAATAAAAATCATGATGCTTTCTATTAGGATAGCAAATATATCCTCTTAATTTTAAAACAGTGCTCATAATAATACTCTCAAGGTTAATACACAAATATTACATTCAAGCAAACAACTGTAAACTTCTCCCCTGCTTGGCTCTTATTTCCAAAAACAGGGCATGGGGGTATAAGGATGTAGAGGAAAAGGGGCATAAACAGTCTAGTTGAAAGCAGCATGTTATTTATAATGTGGCAATATGAAGCAGGTGGCAGAAGAAAGAGACAGTGGAGCTCCTGCTCTTGCTGTGAATCTCTGCCTTCTACTCTTCCATCCCTTTCTCCTACTTAACCCAACAAAGACTCCAGCAAAGGACACAAAAGCTCCTGGTCCTAGTTTTTGTCCTGTCGGTGACCAAAGGCCTAACCAAGCAAATCAATCTCCTATAAAACAGGGATAGAAGTAGCATCTACTTGCTCCAAGGAAACAATAAAAATGACTTTAAGGCAATGACCTTATTTTACTGTTAAAACTAAAAGATTTTACATTTTAAATACTATATGATAGAAAAAAATTTTTTTAAAGAAATAAATCAAAGAACATTCCGTGATCATGGATTATAAGACTAAATATGCTTAAGATGTCAATTCTGGGGAGCAGGTATAGCTCAGTGGTTGAGTGCCTGCTTCTCATGTATGAGGTCTCAGGTTCAATCCCCAGTACCTCCTAAAAAAAAAAAAAAAATTGAGGGAAAATATTTTTTTAAAAAAAGATGTCAATTCTACCCAAATTGATACACATATTCAATGAAATACTGATAAAAAAAAAATTCTGGTGGAATTTTTTAAAGAAATGGAAAACACAATTATCAAATTTATTTGGAAGGGTAAGGGGCCCCAAATAGCCGGAAACATCTTAAACAGAAGAGCAAAGT
>JAQZBX010070034.1:0-15480 GCA_029593785.1 Cabassous unicinctus
CTCTAGATTTTAATTGAGCCATTGTCTTTTCCTCAAACTCAAAATATCAAATAAACTCATCGTTCACCTTTCCATACACCTCCTCCCAAATGTGCTTTCCCACTGCCTTCTTTATCTCCATGAAAAGCACCTAATTTTCACATCAGAAATTTGGGAAGTGTCCCAGTTCCATCCCCTTTCAACCAATTGCCAAATCCTGTTGAATCTACTTTTTAAATAACTTCAAATTCCTTCCAATTTTCTCCATTCCAACGATGGCTACCTAATTCAGACTATTCCTTCTCTTCCCTGAGGTTTTGACCACAACCTCCTTCCAATCCCTTTTTTGTTTTTGGCTTAAGTTTTTTTTTGTTGTTGTTGTTTTGTTTTTTAATTTCTTTACATTTTTATTGAGGTAAAATATGTACAATACAAAATTTTCTATTTTAACCACTTTCATGTGTGATGCTAATTACATTCTCAATGCTGTCCTACCATCACTGCCATCCATTACCAAAACTTTTTCATCACCCAAAACAAAATCTGTACCCATCAATAACTACCCATCTCCCCCACCCAAGCCCCTGGTAACCTGTACTCACTTTCTGGCTCCAAGAATTTGCTTATTCTAGGTATTTCATATAAGCAAAATCGTAGAGTAGCTGTCCTTTTGTGTCTGGCTTAGTTCACTCAACATGATGTCTTCAAAGTTCATCCACATTGTAGCATGTATTAGAACTTCTTTCCTTTTTATGGCTGAATAATATTTCGTTATGTGTAGAGACCACATTTTGTTTATCCATTCATCTATCGATGGACTCTTGGGTTGTTTCCCTCTTTTGGCTAATGTGAATAGTGCTGCTGTGAACATTGGTGTACAAATATTTGTGAGTCACTGTTCTCAATGCTTTGGGTACAATACCTAGACAGGGAATTGCCAAGTCATAGGGTAATTCTGTTTAACTTTTTGAAGAACCACCAAACTGTTTTCCACAGCAGCCACACCATTTTACATTCCCACCAGCCATGAATGAGGGTTCCTATTTCTCCACATCCCTGCCAAAAGTTTATTTCCAATCCATTGTTTATACCAACATCCATTTTATTTCCAATGATTATATCATTCCCAAACTTTCTACTTGACTTTCTGAGCCATCATATTTTTTCTCATTTTATTTTGACCTTAGTTTACCTCCATAGTTTAATCTTGAGCTTCCCCTGCACACCAATACTCAAATGCTGTACTTTATGCTTGCCTGAGAGCAGCACGCTGGCTCTAAATTTTGTCACCTTTTTTTTTTCCCTTTTCTCTCTGCCAGGGATGCTTTCCTTCTCCATTTTCCCAGTTAACTTCACCTCATCATCCTTTTATGCCTCCATATGGGAATTCCTTTCTTCAGGAGGCCTTTTCTCACCCTCAGCTCCTGTGAGCTTCCGTGATGCCCTATCCACTCCTTTATCATAGCCCTTAGGAGGCTGAAAGTGGCTGTTTCCTATATTAGAGTATAAGTGCCTGTGAGCAGGATTCATTGTTCACCACTGACTAGGCCTGGCACATAATAGGCCTTGGTAAGTAATGGTTAAGTGAATGAACATTTAGGGTGTAATATCCAGGGGAGAATCTAACTAGTACATTTCATACAACCCTTGCCTAACCAAATGAGTTTTCCAGCTCTTGCAACTTATTCTAGAACTGGGGTGTCCTAAACACAACAGACCATAAGAATCACATGAGTCACTTGTTAGACCAACAGAGCCCTATCTCTGAAGAGACACACACGTTACTAACAGGTAAAAGGGTTTGAATTTGAAAGGGAGAACTGAAGATCAGGACCAGGAGTGAACTTACTTCATTGTATACCCTTCTGATTTGCCTGGAAAAAAAAAAATAAAAGAATATATGTACGTATGTATGTATATGTATATATATATTTCAAAAGTAAATATATTTACTTTATATATTTTATATATTCATATATTGCTGCAAAGATATCCAAAAAGCCAGTAATAGTGATCATCTCCAGGAAGATTAATTAGGATGCTGGGGGGCAAGTTGGAAAAGAGAACTTTCACTGACATTCTTTTATACCTTTTGGAATTTCCAAACATGTTGAATGTATGACCCAGTCAAAGATTTGAAAAATTAAGCAGCAATACCAATTTTCAGACCCCCTCCCTGGAGGTTCTGAGTCATGAAGCTGGAGGTGGGACCTAGAAATCCACAACTCCTATGATCAGGCAAGTATAGGGGGAATGGTGTCAAGGTTGGATTTGACCTTGGAGACTATATAAGCTGGTAATTCTTAAGCCTGAGCATCATCCCTGGTTCTGTCAGAATATCCAGGGAAGGGGCCAGGGAAACAAAAATTTTGAAAAACACCTCAGGTGATTCTGATGCAGGCACTGGCTTGCAGTCTACATTGAGACCATTGATCTCATGCAATCAACCATCCAACCAACACATGCAATTCTTCTCAGTCTTGTACGCACAAAAATGTCTGCATCATTATGGTAGCTGGCCTTCAAGATGGCCCCAATGGCATTCAGACCATTGTGTAGTCCCTTTCCATACTGAATAGGGTTGGCCTGTGTAACCAATGGACTATTGTGGAAGTGATGGAGTGTGACATCCAACGCTAGGTGATGAAAGACATTGTGGCTCCTGCATTGCTCATTCTTGGATGGCCCACCCTGGAGAAGCCAGCTGACATGTTGTAAGGAGGTCCAAGAAACCCTTTGGAGAGATCCACAGGGCAAGCAACTGAATCCCCCACCAACAGCCAGCACTGACTTGCCTGTGAATAAATCATCTCGCAAGTGGCTCCTCCAGCCCCAGTCAAGCCTTCAGATGACTTTAGACCTGGTCAACATCTTAACTGTTACCTCATAGAGACCTTCAGCCAGAACCATTCAGCTAAACCACTCCTGATTCCTGACCCACAGCAACTGTGGTCTTATTGTTGTTTTCAACTGCCAAGTTTGAGGGAACCTGTTTCACAGCCATCAATAACTTACACAATCATATTTTCACATAAGTTTAGGTCTTACAAGTGGCCTGATTTCCATTTCATTTTCATCTCCCACCTGGCAAAAATTGCATAGTTCTTCATCCTAAGCCTGAAACTAAGGTATTATAATATCATATTTGCTTTCACAGGTTGGGTGCTGTTCAGAGAGCCGTCACAGGGCATTCTGATTTGGGCAGCGTGGTTCTCAAGTAATGTCAGTCAGCAGTGTAAGGACTTGTTACTCCTACTTCCTTTGGTTCTCTGAGATTTGGCTTGAGTGGG
Organism: Cabassous unicinctus; assembly: GCA_029593785.1. Lineage (NCBI taxonomy): Eukaryota > Metazoa > Chordata > Mammalia > Cingulata > Chlamyphoridae > Cabassous > Cabassous unicinctus. Next base: position 3,270 of record JAQZBX010070034.1, read on the forward strand.
TGGGGAAAAACCAAGTGTATCTTTTTTGTGGTGATAAAGTATTGTACATTTGTCCACTGTGGGCCCAACTTTGGCATTCTCCATGCCCTTTTACCTTTTCCTAGAAACAGAGAGCAGGACAACTATAAATGCACTTTAACTTGTGATGAGCGATTGGTTCATTACACTCTACCAAATGCTGGATCCTAACCTAAAATTGTTGGTCTCTATTTTGACAGCAAGATGTGTACCTGATTTTCATCTAGCAAATGGTATATATGAAATATCAGCAGTATCAGAAAGAATAGTCCATAAACAATCTCCCTCCTGGTCCTAGGAGTATCTCAGAAGGAAGCTACCACACTCTCTGTCCTTGATGTCATCTAGAAAATCAGAATCACATGAATCATATTAGATTTCACTAATGAGTTACCAGCCAAAGTCTTAAAACAGATCTAATAATTTTTCCCATGCAATCTCCCCCCCACCCCCTGTTTGTGCCAGTTTCTGATAATTGTGGTCATTTGGCTTCAATCTGAATGGACATGTAATTTTTTTAAAAAACAAAATCCTAAACCCAGTGGTGACATTGTGCTTGCAGATAAAAGAAAAGGTCCATTTGTCAAACATCAAACGGAATTAGGAGAATGTGGGATGTGTGTTGCTTGGTGTTGCCTAGCAATATGGTTAGGGCACTGGAATCACAGAGAGGATGAAACTCACACCCACAAGGAAATCATATTGTTCATAAACACACACATGCATGCACACACATACATGCACACGCTGAAATCTCTAGGAAGAATGTTATAAACTATGAGTACAGAATTATATTCAAAAGTAGAAAAGCCTTCAGAGCTCTATTGTAGAATGAAACTCTAGGTGATTGGTTGTTTGTATTTCAGTGTCTATATGAGTGTTTCTGTCTCTTGAGGGAGAAAATATTATATGCCTGTGAATGGGGTTTACAACATCTCTTGTAGACATGAACCCTGTCTATGTAGGTACAATCTACATTTTTGGAATGAGTATATTGCTATGTAAAATTATAGGAAGAAGCATTTAATACAGAGAAACAAGTTTAACTCCTTTGATAACTTTTTTTTTCCAAAATGTTGAGGTTTGCCGTTAATTTTCAAAATAGCCTAGTGTAGTCATAAAAAGCATGAATAGCAAGAACAGACACTCGGTTTCAAATCCTGACTCTGTCTCTTGCTGTGTGAGCAAGTTATTTAACATCCCTAAACCTGAACTTCCTCATCTGAAAAATGGGATTAATAGTAATATTTAACTTATAGGGTTGTTAACATATAAGGAATCCATGTAAAGAATAGAACAAGGGTTTGGTACGCAAGCTACATTAGCCTCTCTACTCCTCATTATCACTGTTTAAACAAAAGTCCTCTTGCTTGCCTTTCCAGTAAATTTAGAGGCCACCAGTTAACCCACATCAATGTGATGAGCAGTGTTTTTGCCTATAAGAGGGAACTAACCCTGCTGATGCCTTCATTTTGGACTTCTGGCCTCCTGAACTGTGAGAGAATAAATTTCTATTGTTCTAAGGCACCCAATTTGTGGTCATTTGTTAGAGCAGTCCTGGGAGACTAATCCAGAGGGTTAGCAAGAGGAGATTATGGCCTCTAGCCCCTTCCCCCACTAAAGGGAGAGGTGTCAAGCCACCCCTGCTCTTTCCTCCCTGTGGCAGTTTGAGATTATTTATGAATTCCAAAAAGAGAGATTATGTTTATAAACAAATCTATCCCTCTGGGTATGATACCCTCTGAATGCATTAGATTCAGCTGACATGTATTGATTAAATTACCTGTTAAGATTAGGGCTTTGATTCGACCATGTCAGTAGGGCATGACTCAGATTGAGTCCCTGCCCCCTTGGTGGGCTGATATAAATGGACACTCATGGAAGAAGACACGGAAGAGGAGAAAGCTCTGTCATGTTTGATCCTGGGGCCAAGGAGAGAGATGAGCCACTCACCTGAGAGTTTGCAGCTGACCTTGTGAAGAGAACAGAGCAGCTGAGCAGCTGAGCAGCCCTGAGAAACAAGCCCTCTGCCAGCCTACAGCTGAGGTGGGGAAGAACCTGGGCCTACGGAGCCTCAAGAGGAAGAGGAAGCCGCGGAAGGAGAGACCCGGCAGAGATCAGCAACCATCTTGCTTCAACATGTGGCAACTGACTTTGGTGAGAAACCAACCTTGAGCTGGACCCTTTAGGACCTTGTAACTGTAAGCTTTTATCCCAAATAAATACCTTTTATAAAAGCCAACAGATTTCTGGTACTTTGCATCAGCACCCCTTTGGCTGACTGATACACTCCCTTAGCCCAGTCAGCTGTTCTTCCAAAGTCAGAGCCAAGCAACTTGGCTCTAAGAACTAGATTAAGACTCAAATTGGGGCTGCCTCACCCCAAGGCTGCACAGCCCCGTGTCCTCCCAGCCCCAGGTTCAAGTCCTTGAACAGCATCCTCCTACAGCCTGCTTCCTTTAGGTTACAAATCTGGGAGTGCCCAAAAGGGCTTCCACCTTTCCAGCTGACCTTGGAAATGTTTCTGGGGAGACCTGTGATTTCCTTCCTATACATTGCTTTCCCAGGCTTTGTTGAGGGGAAACGGCAGGTGGGGAGGAGTGTGGGGCGGGGCATTAGCCACCTCCTCTGCTTGAGCTGGGAGCTCTAGTTCCCAGAAGCTGATTATCTCTTAAGATTTAGGTGAAAAAGAATCAGAATAGCTGAGCTGTCAGCCTTCCTTAGGGAGAGGTAAGCAATTAGTAGAGCACTCTGAGAAGCACTGAGTAAAAACAATATGTGCACCCTACCAGGCGAAAGATGAGCAGTGAGTGATTTCTGAGACCAAGAAAATTATATATATTCTATTTTAAGATTAAAACATGCATCAAGAAGAGAGATATTTTAATTTATTCCTGATATCCTTGTAGTTGCATGAATTTGGGAGAAGGTTTCTCCCCCCTCCCGATTAACTATTTTGGACAGATTTAAATTACAAATGCTATGGTTACAGTTTAGATTTCATTTATTGAGATGAGGATAAATTGTTTTTGGCTTTCAAAAATTCTTGAAACAGCAATAAATTAGAGAAATACAATGGAAGAAAATACTACATTTATAATAGTAGGAAAATGATTAAATATTTAGGAATAAACTTAACAAGAAGGGATCAAGAGTCATATGAAGAAGACTTTAAAATTCTACTCAGGGTCACAAAAGAAGACCTGAACAAACGGGAAGATATGTCTGTTTTAAGATTTAAAAAAGGCTTAATAAAATATACAGATGTCATTTCTCCCTAAATTGATCTATAAATGTAAAAGAAACTCAATAGAAAAAACTTCTTCACTGTATAAGGTGATTACAACATTTACATGGAAAAATAAACAAGAAGAGTACACAGGAAAGTCCTGAAAAGGAATAACAAGAGGAAACTAGCTGTATCAGATATTAAATTATATTATAAAGCTATCATAATTAAAATGTCATGGTACATGAATAGTCTGGCACCTCAATGCAATAGAAATTCAAATTCCAGAGATAGGTAATACAAAAAAATTTAATACATGATAAAATGGCATCTCATAGGTGGAGAGAGAGATGTTAGAACAACTGGGTAGCCCTCTGGGGGGGAAACTAAAGTTGGATTCAAACCTCACATCTTTCACCATGATAAATGCTAAATAGATTAACATTTTTAGGAAGAGAAAGAAAATCAAGAGGAAGCCTGAATAAACCATTGGATACTCTTTTCAATATATTCTTGGAGTGGGGTAGGTCTTTTAAAGTACAAAATGAAAGCTAGAATCCATAAAAGAAAAGGTCATTTCATACTTGAAATCAAACATTTCTGTATGACAAAAACAAACAAACAAACAAACCCACCATTGGCAAAGTTGAAAGACAAACAACAAACTGGAAAAAATACTTGCAATTCATGTAATAAAGTATTACTATAAATTAATAAGAAAAAGATCAAAATTGCAATTTAAAAAAGACAGTTTACAGGAAAATACAAATGGCAAAGAAGCTTCAGTAACTCAAACCATTTTCACCTATCAGATTGGGAACCATCAAGTAAGATTTATGTTGGAGGGAGTGGTCTAAGCGACTTCCTGCTAAAAGTATAAATTAGTGGAACTCAGTGATGGGCAAATTTGGCAATACATGTCAAAATAAAAAATGGACATTGTAATTCAGCAATACTACTTATAGGGATTTATCCTGCATATGTGCTTAAGCATATGTGAAATAATTTGTGTGCAAGGTTATTTAATGAAGAATTTTCTGTAATAGCAAAAGATTTGAAATGATCTAAATATCTATCAACAGATTTGCTAAATAATTTGTTAAATAAATGTATGTATACAATGGAATATTATGCAGCTGTTAAAAAAGAATGAGGAAGAGCCTTATGTACTGATGTGAAATGATGTCCAAGATCTATTTCTAAGTAAAAGATAAACAAAAGCTGTAGTCATCAATTCTACCCAGAAAAAAGACAACTGAGATTTGCACTTTGTATCTTTGTATCTTGAAATTTTTATCTTGAAATTTGAGCTCTGTGAATATATTACCTATCCCAAAAATAAATAAATAAGATTTAAAAGAAATAAAAGCCCTTGTCAGCTTGATCATTTTAATGTAAACCGTTGAGTATTTTATCTGGTATTTTGACAATCTTGCTGGAGCCAATAGCTCTAGGTCTTCCCGGACTTTGATGTTAACTTCTTGTTTTTATGGTGTTATGTTTTAAATAGAAATCCTCCAAGCAAGGATAATGCCAAATAAAGCACATTCTCTTTTGAATGTGCATAATTTTTTCCTGTAATATTACCTGATTTAATTTTTCAAGCTAGAGCTTGTGGTAGGAAGAATTCTGAAATGTCCCCCCAAGATTCCTGCACCTGGGGTACACACCTGTATAATCCCCTTCCCTTGAATATGGGCAGGACCTGTGAATAGGATGGGATCTTACTCCCTCAATTAAGTTACTATATCAGATTGGAAAGAGATTCTGCTCAGGTCTTGAAGAAGTAAGATGTCATGTTGCACGAGGGCAACATAAGAAGGCCACATGGCAGGGAACGGCAAGTAGTAGCTTCTAAGAGCCAAAATCCCTGGCTGACAGCCAGCAAGAAAGCAGGGACCTCAGTCCTACAGCTACAAGGAAATGAATTCTGTCCATAAGCATATGTGTTTGTAAAAGGTCTCCAGGTTCTAGAAGGAAGCAGCCTGGCCAACACCTAATTGCAGCCTTGTGAGACCCTGAGCAGAGGACATTAAGCCTTGCCTGGTCTCCCCATCCATAGACATTGAAACAAGAAATACATGTTTTAAACCACTAGATTTACAAAGCAATAGGAAACTAATACTGATCATAATGTAGCAAACACTGAGCTGCCTGCCCCAAAGCAACCCCTCATACACACCTACCACACCTTCTTTCCCAGCCTCAGGAAGTGAATCAAGTCTTGTTAGGAGGCATCTAGAAAAATTTCCTGTGCTGGTCAAAAGAAGACACGAGAGAGAGAGATTTCTGGCCTTTGCACAGTGTTATGTGAAGATATGATGCTTGGACCTGCTATTGCCATCTCATGACTGGGAGGGGGCAAGTCTGAGGACAAAGCCTGCCCAAAGCTAAGCAGATCAGAGTTGATGAAAAGAATCTAGGCCCTTGATTAAGTTGTTAAGCTGCTGAATTAACCAACCCCCAAACTTGGAACATCTTGTTATTTGTAAGACAATGATGATGTAAGTCAAGATAATAAATACACATACTATTTAAATCAGGGGTCAGCAAACTACAAACCCAGTTTGCTACCAGTTTTTGTAAATAAAGTTTTATTGGAAGACAACCACACTCATCTATTTACAGATTGTCTGTGGCTGCTTTTGGGCTACAACAGCAGAGCTGAGTAGTCACGACAAGGAGCTATTTGACTTACAAAATCTACTATCTTTACTATTTATCCCTTTGTGGGAAAAGTTTGCCAAGCCCTGGTTTAAACCATTTTGAGTAGGGTTTCCTGTTGTTTGTAGCTAAAAGCAGTCATACAATTTTTATTTCTTTTGTTCAGATGAAAAGTGCAATACCTGTAACTGATAATAATGACTACATGTGTTTTCAGGTAAATGTTGATCAACCACTGAGCATGATCGGCTTCCCTGAGTTGGTTTTTCATTTGTTTGCTTGTTGTTCATTTTTTTTGTTTTTAGGAGGCACTGGGAACCATACCTGAGACCTCCCAAGTGGGAAGCAGGGCTCAACTGCTTGAGCCACATCCTCTCCCCTCAATGAATTTTCACAAAGTAAATACATGTGGGTAAAACATCATCCAGGTCAAGAAGCAGAGCTTTACCAGACCCAAAGAACCCCTGTATGCCCTCCCCAAGGATAACCACTGTTTAGCCTTTTCTCAGACTCGATCTCTATAGATTAGTTTTGTCTGTTTATGAACTTCATATTAATGGATCCACAAATATGTATCCTTTCATGCCTGCCTTCTCTTGCTCAGTATTCTGTTTATGCAATTCACCTATATTGAATCTAGCAGAATTTTATTCATTCTCATTGCTGTGTAATATTCCATTGAGTGATGACATCACTATTTATCCATTCTACAGTTGATGGACATTTGAGTTGTTTCTAGTGTTTGACTATTACAAATAGTGCTGCTGTGTACAGTCCAAATTTTTAGATACACACATACATACGCCTTCCTGTTGGAGTGGAATAAATTGTTGCTTATTCACACATGATTTTTACTATGGACCTGCAAGTGGCTCAATGTCCGAAGATACATAAGTTAACTAAACAGGAAACTGGTCTTCCTCCCACTCTACTTTAACAGTGAGATTAATTTAGCAGAGTACCAGCCTCAAAAGACCATGCACAACAAGATGAGTAACCACTAACTGGAAAATGAAAACAAGCATTCAGAGGCCTAGACCATTCCATCAAGGAATTTTCAAGCTGCCTGCCTAGAAACTAATTTTTTAAGCAGCTGAATTCAAACCAATGTTTCCTTTGGAATGTTGAGTTAGCTCAGATAGACTTGGCATGCTGCTGAGTTACAAAGGTACATTTTCTGGGACGTGCTCCTTACCTTGAGGAAGAAGTGATGAAAAGTTATAGATGAATGGGGTGGCAGGAAGCCTCAGTGACTTAGACTTCAAAAAAAATAAAAAAAGGCAAAATTGCTGCAGTCAAGTTCCAATGATTTTCCTACTGAGCAATCCTGTTGCAGAGAAAAGCCACAGAAAAGTTGAGGCTTTGAACAGACATTTGCACACCAATGTTCATAGGGGTGTTATTCACAATTGCCAAAAGATGGAAACAACCCAAGTGTCCATCAATTAATGAACAGATAAACAAAATGTGGTATATACATACAATGGAATACTATGCTGCTGTAAGAAGAAATGAAATTGGGACATATATGATAAGATGGATTAACCTTGAAGACATTATGCTGAGTGAAATAAGCCAGACACAAAAGGACAAATATCACACAGTCTCACTAATATGAACTAAATACGAAGAATAAACTCATGGAGTTAAAACCTAGAGTATAGGCTACTAGGAGGTAGGATGAACACTGAGAAGGGGTACTGGTGCTTAATGTATGAAGAAGTTTTAATTAACAAACATTCCAGCCAGCTCTGTTACTTATGCCTTGTTGATCCCTTCCTCCTTCAAGGGCCTTCAGCATTCTCCAAGAACCTAAAGATGGGGCTGTCAGTTTACCAACAGTTCACAAGGATTGCATGGATAGCATATCCTCCTATATATGTCAGGAAACTTAAATGAACCAAGAAAAAGTCTGCAAAGTCCTATAAGGGGGCTGGCTATAAGGCGTGCACATGTGATTGAAGTTCTTTTTCCACTCATCAGTTGTCATCAAGCCGAGAAGTTTCAATCTGATAATTATCAAGATAAGTCATCAGTAGCCACAGGGTTCTAGGGTCAAACCCAGGGCTTTGTGGTTTTTGAGCTGCTGTCCTCTGGGCAAGATAACAAATTGAACTACTTTTGGCCTGTTTCTCCTCTCTGACCAACCATAAGGTAAAAGCTTATTTAAGAAAGAAAGGCAGGAAGGAAGGGAGGAAGGAACAGAAAGAAAGAATGTTTGCGGGGGGGCGGGTGAGAGAGAGACAGGGGTGGGTGGGTAAAGTAAGTATTCTCTGCAGAATTCTAAGAAATATTTCCCCACTGGAGCTCTCCAGAGTGGAGCAGAGCATGCTTTCTATTCTCAATGGTCCACTCCAGGTGCAGTATGGGTGAATCTCAAGGCTGGGACTTCAACTATCCCCAGAGACATTAGAGTCTCCTGTAGCCTCAGAGGGGTAATGGCAGAGGCCCTAGGAAGACCTGCTGGCTCTGAGGCAGCCATTCTGTAGACTCTGCAGCAGTCCCTCTCCCAGACAGTTTATGAAAGTCTGCAAAGAAAAGAAATGGAGAAAGTGATTGCACCTTCACAACCAGATAATACATAGGAGAATTGGGCAGAGTCTTCAATTTGTCCAGGGTGGTCGTGTCTGGTTTTAAATATTCTCTCCCATCATTAAACTAAAAAAAAAAAAGTGCCCTAATTTTAATTAAGAAAACATTGTCACAGAATTCTACTGGTAGATTCTGGGTACCTCTAGCAATCTGGAGGCTCTGCATCACCCGTCAGCAATCATTTCTGTTTTACAAAACTCTTGGCTCTTCGAAACCATAGAGCCCTGCTTTGAATTTTGATTATCTCATTTTTTAAAAACTATTGAAAGAGATCTTTTCCCTCCTCGGTTTCCAGGAGCACTTATCTTCAAAGCTTTCTTTCAGGCATTTATTACTCTTTTTCTGTCAGACTCCTGTGAGGTGTCTAAGGTGTGTTATCCCCATTTTATTGCTGAGGAAACCAAGATATAAGAAGTTGAGTGCTTTACCGAGGGTCATCCACTGACTCAGGGGCAAATCCAGAGGCAGAACTCGGTGTTCCTGGCAGCTGCACCAAGCTGGGCTGCCTCGCCTCTATTTGAACTGCCCCAAAATAGGACTTTCAAGAATTCTGATGAAAAGATTGAAACTCTGCAATGCTTTATTTGTTAATGGTGACTTGGTAACTGCATATATTAATGTGATTCATTGACTTACAGCCAAAAGCCATTCACTTACTGAATGTTCAGCTTTAAAGGAAGGATTTTCCCCATTTTTCACTGAGAATAATAAAATACTTCCCTGTAACCATGAGAGTACGGTTCTATCCGATGCCAAAGTATAAACGCGATTTTCTGTCCTTTTGGCCTCTTAGGGAATGAATGAATCACTCCTTTCTGTATAAACTCCTTATCATGGAATCTGTTGTACAACCCTAAACTCACTTTCCACATTGTAGACAACCCTCTAGTGAAACCATGCGTGCTTATGAAAGTGAACTGGTTCCAGGACATACCTTCGTCACAATGGCTTCCCTTCCTTGTACCTGAAAACTCTCTCTCTGACCCTTTTTCTACCCCACCCACCTTTATCCTTCAAAATCTTTTTATCTTCAAGGTTCATCTTAAGAATCACCTCCCCATTTGCCCACCAAGTGCCAGTGGTGGTGGTGGTGGGGGGATGCCCTTCCTTGGAAGCCCTTATCTTACACCATCTTCTTTCACAGTGTTTTGCTTACTAGCCTTGTGCCCCTTTTAAGGAGATTATGAACTACTCAAGGGAAGGAACTGCTTAACTCATCTTTGCATGGTCTGCAGAAGGCAAGCACAGTTCCTTTCAAGTAGGAGAGACACTGCTCTCCTCAGAAGGGGACAAACTCATTCTACAAAGAACCAATTAGTAAATATTTTAGGCTTTGCTGACTAGTCTCTGTAGCATATTCTTCTTTGTCTTTGTTGCATCTTCTTCTTTGTTTTCTTTTTTTAAAACCATTTAAAACTGGAACATGATTTTTAGCTCCCAGGTTAGCTGGGGGCTAGATTTGGCCCACAGGCTACAGTTTGTTGAACCCCTGGCTGAATTAGACTGGAAATTATTCATTTTGTATTTATGGAAATTTTAGCATAATTGATGACTTTTGTTCTGGTCAAGAAATAATGCTATTTTTAATGGAGAATACTTTCTTCCTTTTTTCTATTATTGTGAAAAATCAATTGCAACACATAGCTCAAGTACATTTTTATATTCTTCACTTTTTGTACTTTTAAGGGATTTTTCTGTATCTATTTATTTTTTTAAGTCCAAACAGTTAAAACATGGGTGAAATCCAGCACTTATATATGTGGAAGTACAAAGTTTACAAAATCCATGCATACATCATTTTGTGTCATTAAAGGGCTAAATTCCATCAGCTTCACAAAGATTCTGTTATGGCTAATGAGATCTCATGACTTTTTTTAAGGAAGTGGGGTAATAAAACTAGCTCTGCAACTGATAGGATTGTGTTTTTAAGGTACTTCAAAATATTTTCATTGGTTCTATCAATGATTGTTCTGAAGCAGGATCTTAGACAAGTTAACATTTATAATGCCTGAAACTCTAGAAAGAAGGGCAAGAAATAGTCCCTTCAACATCTCATTGACCTGGGTTGCCGTTTAGTGCCCAAACGATGCCATCCACACCACCCCCTTGACTCCAGGAATATTGCGAAGTAACAGGCATTAAATGTTTAGTCATTTCCTGCAGCACGTTTGTCAGTCATCAGAGCCGCCTCTGTTAACATATCTAACTGAGTTACAGTTCAAACAGTCGGTTTCCATATCAGCAGCTGTTTGGTTTAATATCTTTTCGGCAAAGGTGCCATGGGGAGCCTTTCAGGAAACCTCATGATAATACTTCAGTCTGTTTTCCTGAGGAGATCCAGCTGAGAATAGAGCTGACGGAGTATTGCTGATAATTTACCAGAATGTATGATTTGTGAAACTTTTGCAGATAAAATTGTCTTAAAGATGTCGCATTTAAAACCTCTGAGGCTCAGGGAAATTGAATTGTGTTTTGGAGGGCATGTTATGATTTTATTAGTATGCTTAAGGTTAGTCTGTCTTCAGAGAGTACACATACACCATAATGCATGGTTGCTCTGCCTATATGAGAGTCAGATGGCAGGAATATAATAATCCAAGTCTTGAAGACAGCATTAATTACAGCATGTTGGCTTCTCCCTTTCGCAGGAAAGCCATAATGTTTCCAATAGAATGTTCTATTAGCTAGGTGACCAATTAAGGAAGCTGAAAACAGCACAAGGGAAGATGTAAAATGATCTTTAAAAAGTACTTTTTAAAATTTGTGCTATTTAGCATATACAAATATATGGCCTAAGACAGTAGAATTTTTATAAACATAACCTTGTCCTATAAAAATAAAGATGATCAATGCAAACTTTAAAAATATCTGTCTTATTAAAAGTCAGTGGTCTCATATTATATAGAGCCATAATTTTTTAAAATTATCATTTGATATTTACTTATATTTTACATTTAGATCTAAAATGGCTTTTGAAGATAGAAAATGCAACATGCTGATATTGCACTGAATTAATTGTACTTTCTAAACTTCGAACAACCCGGGTGAATCACTATTTACCATTTGTTGTTTATTTTTTTGTTATATGTTTGTTTCCTATTTTGCAAGTGGGTGAGCAGAAACAATAGAAAATATACTCTCTGCTTCGGTTTTCATTTCTTAGCCCGGATGTGTCTGGATTCAGGATCTATTAGGTTGGATCATGTGAAATTGCTACTTACTAATGTTAAAAATCATCACATATTGGCAATTTCATATGTGGCTACTGGCTACCACTTCTATTTCTTCTTTACTATCCCTGTGATACTGCCTTTGACTCTTGTCAATTGGCCATGGCTCAACTGGAACAATTACAGAGTAAATAATTCATTCTTGGATAATAGGATAATAGATTAAAAATGGATAATTATAGATAATAGATATACAGATGATTGACAGATAGAAAATAGCCATAGATAATAGTCAGATAATAATAGATGATAGAATTTCTGACTTCAAGCATTCTGGATCTACAGAAGAGTATTTTCTCCCTTCCAATCTTTTGGGAAAAAAAGTATCAACTTTCCCTTTTTCAAAGTAAACACCCTCAGTACAAGCTTTCTTTTAGCCTGCCCCAAGTGTGGGATTTTAAAGTCCTCCATTTTTTTCCTTTATGTGTTGTTCATAATGATAACAATAGTTAAATTTAATTAATACTTAACTACTTGC
>JAQZBX010070035.1:0-15480 GCA_029593785.1 Cabassous unicinctus
TCCATTTTGTAGATGTCCACTATAGATGGCCATTTGGGATGTTTCCAGACTTTTGTTGTTGCATAAAGTGTGTTTGCAGTTTTCTTCATTGTCTGAGACTTCAGGATGAAATCTGATTCAATCGACCAGGGTTTAATCATCCCTGTCTCAACGTGGACTATTTCTATAGTTTACCAAATTGCTAAAGTCTTATATCTTTTGCTCTTCCTTACCTTGCTTTGCATAGGAAATCTTTAGCATGAATTACTCTAGCTCCCATATTCAAAATAACACCCACTGAGTGGTTTTGCAGAGAAAAAGACGCAATCTATAAGTTCCATGGGTTGCTATTCGGCTACCTACTCCCCACCCTTAAGCAAGACCAAAATCAGGGAAAATGTGCCCTATCTAGATCCACAAAGGGAGTGAGACACATCTCCTTAGGCACCATCTCCCACTGGTGTGGAGAGCAGCCTGCTCCATTCAGTTAGCTACTCAACAAATATTTAATAAATAAATGTGTACCATGTGCCAGACACCATGCTAGGTGTGAGATAAAGCAGCGAATAACACAAACCCAGTATCCATCCTCCTGGAGCTCACAAAGGCGCTTGGATTCTGTGGCTGGCTCAAGCCATTTGGGCCAATGCATACAACTGCACTGAGTTATCCTTTTCCAGAGAACTCATAGCCTGAGTATGTCATCATCTACCTAAGGTGACCATTGGACTGAGACTTTCTCCTTATTTTACAGAAAGGGATGGGAAAAGGACCAGAGGGTTAACAGTACTTCCAAGCTCCCACTCAGAGGGACATAAAGCCCAGACATCTAGGTTATGGATCCAATGGAAGTAAATTGCTATAATTCTGATGGATAGTAGCCACTCTGAATACCCTCCTCTAAGTCAAACATGTCTCAATCTTTATTTTGCTCTGGACTTCTAAATTCTTTTTTTTTTTTTTTTAATGACAATAGTTACTGTTCATTGAATATTCACTGCATTCCAGGCATAGTGCTAAATCCTTTATGCTTAAATTATGCAGTCCTCCCGATTACAGGGTTAGTACTATTATTATCTCCATTTATAGAGGAGAATATTGAGACTTAGAGGAATCAAGTAACATGCCCAAGGTCACACACCTAATAAGCGCACATGATGGTAAGGAAGTGTCTGCAATGATTAATAAGCCATAGCCAGAATAAAATAGTTAACAGCTATCGTTTACCGAGCACTTCCAATTGTGCCAGGTGCTAAGTGCTTCATACATATTTATCTAGTTGGGAAAAGATTCTTTCTCACTCCTGGTGTTTCCTTTCATGTGGAGGGATCTCCTCTAGCATATGATTTCTGGCATCTCTCTACTCCTTCACTCGTTTCTCCCCTGAAACAGGGTGGGAAAGGGAAGGAGGGAGAGGAAAGAGAGGAAGGGGAGGACAGACTTCTCAGTGGAGAGTACAGGGTGAGGAACTGGGAATGCATAGCTCAGTCCCTTTTCTTCCTCCTGGCAGCCAGCCTATGGGAAGGGCACACTTTAGACTCTGTTCCCCTGTGCTGAGCAGTTTTCAGGGACAGTTCCCAATTGAGAAGCCTGCCTGTGCCTGGGTGGGTACCCTGTCCACAAATATAAACCACTTAGTATCAAAATTGTCGGTTATAAAGCTGATATTTTGATTCCATTTGTTTTATTTCTTCTTGTCTATGCCTTAATTATTCACAATTTGGGAAGGGGGGTGTCCTTTATTATATCTTCTTGAAGCCCCAAGTATTAACACCTTTAATCATAACAACAATGCAATTAGAAAAGTATTCTTGTTATCCTCCCGGATAAGGAAACTGAGCATTTCTCATTTGGCCTTTCTGTTGAATAAAGGATAAATATTTGCTCTCACTCCAGGACCAGATAAGTTAAAGCATGTCAGGGTGCTTGCCATCCATTAAAGCTATGCAAACGGAGGTCATAACTGCGGTGGCTCTGGCTTTGTCACGACTGGCAGGACTGGCAGCAGGCCCTTGATCGAGTATTATCCGGACCTCAGTCTCCTTTATCAGTAAAGTGAGGGGTCAGCCTGGATGATCTTTGCAGCTCTGACCTTTGTGATGGCGAATCAATGATGACTAGCCATTGACTGCCTCCCGTGCTTCCCGAGTCACTGAAGATTCTTGGATGATGAATTTCCCCCTAATTGAACTAGGCCCAGTCCCTGGGGGACACAGGTCACTGAAAACCCTCCCTTGTTTAATCTGCTCTGCGGGCTGTGATTTGCTTGCTCCGTTGCCTTTGGTTACCACAGCAACATAACACAAACCCACACTTCCGTTTCTGACAGTGTCGTGGGTGGGTTGAGGCGGAGGCTCTCCCAGGCCCAGCAACCCTGTAGCATTTCCTCGCTTCCTCACAGCTGCCGGATGAGGGGGACAGTAACCCACAGCAATTCCTAAGGAGCTTTGAGGGTCGAAGCAAAATCATCCAAATACCTTCCCAGGGGAAAAGAAATGCGCATCTCCATCAGGTCAGCACTGAGGGCGTAAAAAAATCAGGGAATTCAGGCTCAATATTAAGAGCCTGATTCAGAACTGATTCAGAGCTCAGGGTGTTTGTGAACAGGGATTTCTGCTTGCTACTGCTATTGAAAAAGCCCATCCTTTGAAAACGATTGGTATCAAGAAATAATCTTGTTTTTCAGGCTACAGGGTTGAGGAAGGCCTCAGAGCAGGGCTTTACAGCATGACTGACTATTTTAAACATCATCTGATTCTGAAACTCCGTGGTTTAACACCGGAACATAGCAAACAAGCAAGAACAGGAAGTGGAAAAAACATTTTGCCCAGTGGAAACTACCTTTTGTTCACTTGCATTCCTCCAAAACAGCAGCTAAATTAGCCCAGATACCTGCCTTTCCAGAGGGTATCCCCAGATGGTGTATCTCCCAAATAACTTTGCTGATGAATTTGATGCCCCAGTTATTCAGAAGTGAGGTCTAAAAGCATTCTTAGGGGAACAAGGGGTTGTATCTCTCTGCCGCCATAATAAAATAGATGATTCTCTTTTGCCTGCCTTAAAAAAAGAAAGTGCTTTGAGGTCGCGAATTAAGGGCAGAGGCAAAGTTCTGGACCAGTGTAGGAGAAATTTTGAAATACAATTGCTGGGACAGGGCCACAGTAAGGAAGCACAGAGATGTCTGTTTGCTTTGGCGAAGGAGGGCGAGAGGGATACGACAGCTACAGGTTTTGAAAGTGCAGAGGGTAGGGACGTACCAGAAGGAAAAGGGTAGGCAGCCAGGATAAGAACGACTGTGTCTTTTCAAGCCTGGCCCTAGCAGGCCCTGCCCCCACTCCCAACCAGCAGACATTTCCTTACTTATGTGGGGGAGGGTGGCTGTGGCCCTCGGTGGCATTGTTCACAGAATGGAAAATGTGGGTGTTGGCAACCATATCAAAGGCCTCTGATTGTTCAGAAACCTTTGCACCGCTGATCACCAGACTACAGAGCCCAAAGGCCTTTCAAGGCCTGAGGAAACTTGGGAACAATAGACTTGGCCTGTTGCCTATTTACATGGTTTTCAGAAAGTTGTAGATGGGGCCCCATCACCAGCCAACCTCCTTCAAGGCAAGGTTAATGGTGCAAAAGTGGGCACCAGTTAGAGATCCTGAGCTGAGATCTTTATACTTGGCTCTTTGGAGGCTGAGACTAGAACTTCACTCACCTTGGGCATAAAATTTAAAGGCAGTGCCAAAAAAACAACAACAAAACACTCTATAAAATAAATAATATTTTAATGCAATAGCTTTAAAAATAAAAATTCATGCAAAATAATCCATGATGAACAAAATATCAAAATTTTAAAAAGATATGCCATACTCTGTGATGAAAGTGAGAGCCACTGAGTGTACACCTTGGATAGAATATACAAGGCATGGGACTGTATAACACAGTGACCCCTGTGGTAGAAGATGGACTGTGGTTAACATACAGTTAACCTGAACTATAACAAATGTACAATACTAATATATGGTGTTAATAATAGGGGATGTATGGAAAAAATATACCAAGTGTATGCTATGGACCATAGTTAGTGGTAATAATCTGGTGATATTCTTTCATAATCTGAAACAAATTTTCCACAACCATGTAAGGTGTTGGTGGAGGGGTGTTGTGTGGGAATTCTGCACATTATGCACAATTATTTTTTAAATTCACAACTTTTAATAAAAAAAAATATATATTAAAAAAAAAAGATATGCCAGATATCCTATCAGTTGAACGTCAGTCCTTTTCTCTTGAAGTCAACAAAATACAACTAAATATAATGTCAACTAAAATACAACCATCTCTGGGGTAAACCATTATAACCAGACACCTTAGCAGAGATATATTTATTCACTAATTCAACAAAATGACCACTCTGCCCCAGATGCCAGGGATGCAGAGAAGAGGAGGATCTACCCTGCCTAGTCTAGTGGGAAAGACGGAAATGTCAACTGAGTGTACTTTAAGATCAGGGTAGAGGCAGAGGCAGGATGGCAGAAGGGCAGAAGGGCCTCTCACTCAATTCAGAGTCGGCCAGATCTGCTTCTGATCGGAACTGCAACTGTGGGAAGACCAGGATCTAGGGCAGCCTCTTGCCCAGGATGACCAGAAAGAGGTGTAGAAAGTGGAGGGAGAAAGCTCTCACCCTTCATGTGTTTCTCAGATTTGCCTGGGGCTAGGGCTAGAGGAGGCAGGCAAAAATTGTTTTACATTCACGGAGGCTTTGGTGCACAACTCCAGGGGGCGCCATTCTCATAGATTGCAATTTGAGACTCGGTGGCATTCGATGGGATTGGGAGGGTTCTTTCCAGGGGCAGTGAAGACAATCACTGAGGGGTGGAGGGTGAGTTTGCCCTGAGAGCCTGTGGCTCTGTACCCAGGGTCCTGTGGGTAGAGCCTTGACCCTGCCCAGATGGACTCTACCTCTTGGATCTCTGCCCAGATCAGGCCTGCCAGTAGGAGAGTTCCTTTGGCTTCATGCTATCCTGTGAGAAAAGGACTGTGACCCCAGTCAAGTAGCTTCCCTAGGAGAGAGAAGCCATTCCACTCCCTCTCTCTTTGATGTGCTTTCCTGGGGAGGTGGCCTGGAAGCTGATCATTGATTTAGCAGCCTGGGAAATGACAAAGGAGGGGAGGACAGGAATGTTAATGGATCCTGAAACCGCTCTCGCTCTTTGTAAACAACTAACACACATTTATATAGCACTGTTACATATGTTATCTTATTTCTTTTTCATAATAATTAAGTTGAGAGATGTTCTATTATTCCTGTTTTCCAGCTGGGGAAACTGAGTCCAGGGAGGTGACTTGAGTTCCTGTATAAATAGTCAGTAAATGGAACTGTGTATTTTCCCACGCCTCAAGCCAGGTACTTGGATTTGTCCTTTTCTTTTCCTCCTCACATAAGGACCATTAGCGAGTATTTTCACCTACAAAATTATCTCGAATCTGCTCATTTCTCTCTATCTCTCTGCCACCGTTCTAGTCTACCTCCTTACAGATCTCTCTGCTGCCACTTTTGCACCCCTTTCCATCTGTTCTCTTCTAATTAGCTGTGTGCCCTTTGGCAGGTCCTTAACCTCTCAGTGCTTGAGTGTTATCTCTGGAAGCACCATCCCACTGGGTAGTGCTAAGGATTACACACAATGATGCATTAAGAGAATGTATAGAAATATAATTCGAGCCACAAGTACAACTAAAAAATTTCTAGTCCCCACATTGAAAAAGTTAAAAAAGAAATAGGTGAAGTTAATTTTAATTTGATTTAACCTAATATATAAAAAATATCCATTTCTATTTAACATGTAATCCTTTTTTTTTTAAAGATTTATTTATTTACTTTATCCATTTTAAACCCCCCCTTCACCCTTTTTGCTGTTTTGGGTCCATTTGCTGGGCAATTATCTGTGTCTGTTTCCTGCCATCTCTTCTCATCCTCCTCCTCCAGTCTTCACCAGGATTCGATCCTGGAGACCTCCGATGTAGGAAAGAGGTGTTCTGCCACCAGCGCCACCTCGGTTCCTGGTTTTTGGAACATCTTGTCTTGTCTCTCCCCTGCGTCTCTCTCCTCTTACGTCATCATCTTGCTGCTTGGCTCCCAGGGCCTGGCGGCTCACCGGCACACAGAGCCTGGCAGCCCATGCACCTGTATATATGTTTTTATTTCACCGGGAGGTCCCAGGGATCGAACCCAAGTCCCTCTATATGGCAGACGGACGCCCAACCATTTGAGCCACATCCGCCCCCTGTAATCCATTTTTAAAAATTAATATTTTACATTCTTTTTTTCTTAGTAAGTCTTCAAAGTTTGATGTGTGTTTTACACTTACTACACATGTCAGTTCAGACTAGCTGCATTTCAAATGTCCAATAGCCACATGTAGCGAGTGGCTACTGTATCAGACAGTGCAGGGTTAGAGGGCTTATAGCAAGGGCCTGGCTCATAAGTGTTAGCTATTTACGTGGTGGTGGTGGTGGTTACACAAACCCTCCCACCTGGGCAGGTCGTGCCTCTGAGCTCATTTCCACTTCACACCCCCGTGCTCTTGCTCTGGATTTTGTTTCTTGTGAGCGTCCTGCCTTAATGCAAGGCTTATCATGCCTTAGTTTTCCTGTCTACTATGAGAGAACCCTTAAACTTAGCTAACCTAATTACACCGACTCAACCCTAATATAATTAGCGTGAATGTTGGGGCTTCCCACTGGTGGGAGGGCATATTTTGAGTAGGGAGGGTTCAGGAAATGCCCCTCTGAGTCAGGAGGAGAAGCATTTTCCACATCATTGGGCCCCCTGCTGTGGAGCTAGGAGGCAGCAGGCATGTCTGTGGAAGGTGGTAATTAGGGAGGGGTTTCCAGGGCAGAGCTCAGAGTCTACAGAACTTGAAGATGTCCTTCCATTACTTTCATTTCAAATGAGTTTGGTTTGGTTGAAACACCTAGGGCCTGAAAGGGGGATTGCCATTCAGTGGGGTTTCCTGCCCCATCCCCACTGCCACCTTCCCCTGCCCAAATGAGGAATCAAAATGCTGTGTGCGAGCTGTGTCAGGCAGGCCAGATGCTGGCCCACACCCTTGGTGGCAGACTAGCCACTTGGCTCTGCTGTGGTCATGGGCTGCATGGGCCTGGGAGTGCTGCTGCTCTCCTCCTGAGGAGGGCATCCCAGAGCCTTGGCTGGCCCTCCCAGGACCTGTGGCCTCAACCCTGAGACGGGCCACTTTTGGAGGCTCTCAGATTTCTCAGGACTCGAGCCTGGGGATCCAGGAGGTGGGGGAGCCTCTGAGCCTTCCTGGGCCAGTTTTTAGGCTGTATCAGATAGAGCTGCCAAGGTAATTATCCGGATAATTAGGAGTCGCCTGCAAACATAAACTTGGAATTTCCTGTTGCTGGGGGCAGTACATGACCAACAAAGCACAGCCTCTGCCCTTTAGGAACTGTAATCTAATAGGAGAGATAAGACATCAACATAAATAAAATACAGGACATTGAAAGGCACAAACAATGACACTTCTATAGCTTTATTGTTTGTGGTTGGGAGATAAGTGAAAGATTCATGGAGATTTGCTTTGAAGGACCATTTTCATTTCCAAAGGTGAAGGTAAGAAAGGCTGGGCATTCCACTCTGAGGGCATGGGAAGGGCTATGGTAAGGAAAGGGTGGTAGAACAGAACAAAGCCTAACAGCCGTGGGATTTTTCTGCCAGGTCAAAGAATTTGGACTTTATTCTGTAGGCAATGGGGATCCTCAGAGTTTTCCAACAGGAAGGCAACATAATGCCAATGACCTATTCAGGACATTAATCTGGTCAGCAGGAATGGTCTAGGATGAGTCAAGGAGAAGGTGGGGGTGGGGAAGGTGAGGCTGACGTGGGGCTGGGCAATTTTCAAAGGTGAGGGGAAAAGGCTTGAGTTAGGGTGGTTGCTCTGGAATAAAAAGGAGAGGGTGGTAGTAGGAGAGTGTTTGGGGAGAAAGAGTCCACTGTTCTTGACCACGGAGTGGTGTTCAGGAATGAGAGAAAAAAGAGAAAGAGAGGGCAAAGATGACTTCAGGTGTTCAGGTCTGGGCGATTTGGCAGGTGGGTACCATTAAGAGAATGAAACAGGGAAGTCAGGGCCGTGACTTTGGCAAGCGCTGCTGAAGAGCAGAGGCCTGATCCTCCCTGCCTCCTGCCTGCCTTTAAAGGACAAAAGCAAGAGCGGCCTCCCCCAACCCCTACTTTTTTTTCTTCTTTCCTTTCTGGGAAGCTGTATCTTTATCAGTTAAAGGCACAGTGTCTCAAGGGGGTTCTTGATGTCTTAGTGAGGAAATGAGACAAGGGACGGACCTTAAAGCTATATCACAGAAACTAGGAAAAGATGGGAAGATTGGAAAGGTGTAAAACTATGCTTCTGACCACTCAATTTCAGCCTGATGCTGGCTCAGCACCCACAGGAAGCTTCTGATGCTGGCATTGCTCCATGGGGTAAAACAGACACTTGTATCAGCCCTTTGGTCCTGGCTTTTCTCCGTCTGAAATAAACAAGATACAACTTTTGTCTCCTTGTGAAAGCTTTTCCTCTCCTATGTGCAAAGGCCCTGGAGCGTCCATGCACATGTGCGTGAATGTGTGTGTTGTGGCTGAGGAGGAAAATATGCGGGTGGTTGAAAAGGCCGCCACACCAGTGGGATCTTCCAGTATCAGTGCTCTCCCCTCTCCACTAGGCATCTTTTCCTCCTCAGGCCTCTCTCAACGCAGGACTGTTTTAACCCCCAGCTCAGGGGTTTGAACTTTCACTACCTAGGGAATGTGTTCTGGAGCCCCTTGTCTGATTAGTCAGGAAATTCTAATGTGGGCGGGAGATGCCAGAGTGTAACTGGGAAGTCACCTTCCACTAACAACAGACAAGATGCTGGAAATAAGAGCTGGCTAAAGCCACTGGTTTTGCCTCAGTTGTGGTCTGCTATCTCCAAGGGTAAGAAGGGTAAGCCCAAGGAAGAGATGATGTTGTGGCCCCACAACACATGTATATGGACAAGGCTCACAAAAGAAAACATCTGGCAACTTTCTGAGGATGACTCTAAGGGAACATTATATGAAAGAATGCAGAGTAGGCAGGTTGGAGGGATAGGGTGAGTGGATGGGGGATGGATGATGGGGTTGAGAACTATAAAATTGGCTGGGATATCAGCACTTCTGGTCTAAGCATTTGCTACTTCATAATAATTTAAATTCTCTCTGAAACAATTCAACTGCATAAGAGTAGGGGACTGGTTTGAACCACTATCTTTTATTAATATGATGAAATACACTATAGCTATTAAAAAGGTATGGTATTCAAAAGACAGAAGTAGATTAGCAGTTAACAGGGGTTGGGGGCTGGAGGATGGGGAGTTACTGCTTAATGGCTAAAGAGTTTATGTTTTGGGCAATGAAAGCTTTTAGAAAAGTCTCTAATATAAATAAAAAACAGTTTTAGTAATGGAAGGTGGCGATGGTGGTAACACAACATGGTAAAAGAAATTAATGTCACTGAATTGTACACTGAAAAATGGTTAAAATGGCTAATTTTGTTACCACAATAAAAAAAGAAGTGTGATAAAAGTGGAAAGATGTTCACGATCTGTTGTTGAGAATATTTACAATATGATCTCATTTGTATAAATGAGATACAATGAGACTAACTGTTGAAAGTGGTTATGTCTTAGTTGTATAATGGGTGACTTTTCTTTTTCTTTTTTCTTCAATGAAAATATATTGCTTATGAAATTTAAAATGGAACAAAATTATTTGATAATCATATGTCCTCAGAAACATTTCTTTGTTTAACTGCAGAATGGAATTAGAGGGAGAGGGTCACTAGACTGCCTGTTAGCCTTGCTCCCCACCCCCCTCCTTACTGCTTTCCATCTCAAAGCTCCAGTCAGCCCAACTGCTCTTCCGAGCCCCGCTGGGCAGGACTTGGCGATCGGATAAGCATCACTGCCTTCTTTAGGAGAGGTGCCGAGGGGGTCTTAGGCTTGCCGACTTGCTCTGAAATCCCCAGTTAATCGCGTCCCTTAGGAGGAAGGAATCGGCCTTCCTTTCTCTCTCCTTCTGTTTTCCAGCTGCCACCTGCTCCTCTCATGAATAGGTTTTCTTCTGGTTTCAGTCCCATGACTTTGCTTCGTATGTGCTATTGTCCCCAGGCCAGCTGGCTAGCCCGACTGGTTTTTAGGGTTAGAGAGTCTTCAGGTCATACGGGATTAAGAGCCATGGGAAAGGCAAAAACCGTTTTAGGAGGTCACCAGGAAATCAGGGGGCAGGGCCAGGGTGAAAGGAGGTAGGATGCCCTTCATCGTGGTTTGGGGGAGTGTCCAGCAAGCCGTCAGGGCATTGTTAGGGATATAAGTTTAAGGTTCCTGCAGCAAAACTCTCCAGAGCTGGGTAGTAGCCAGTGGAGTGTCCAGGCCTTCCTCAGGCAGCTATGAAGACTGTGCCACTGCTTTGAAAGGTTAAAGCGTGGCATACCCACCTGCTCCACCCTGCCGTGCACCCTCCTAGGGGTACCACGAGTGCAGGGGAGGGGTCCCCTTGAGTTTCTGTAGTTCTCTATCATTGTCATCACTGGAGAAAAGGGGAGGCCTGAGAGAAACCCACTCTCCAGGACCCTGGGGTTGCAGCCTATAAGCTCCTCTTGGCTGCTCTGCTTTTTCCTCTTCTGAGGATAAAGGAATTCTGACCTACCAATTCCCTAACCTTTCTAGCTAAGTGACCTTGGGCTGATCACTCAATTTCTCTGAGCCTCATTTTCTTCATACAAATAGTACATGCTTTGGGGTTGTTGTGAGAGAACATCTCATAAAGAGTTTAGAGGGCAGTGATGGGTACATATTAAGCAGGGATGAACTTGAAAAGCAAGTAACAGCTAGTAAGTGCAGAGACTGCATCTGTAACCGTTGGGGAATTTGATGTAATTATGAATTCCAAAAATATAATTGAATCATGCCTGTAATCTGATTTGTTAATCTGGGCATGATTGAATTATGATTAGGGCGTTGACTGGGCCATGTCAGTGAGTAGGGCGTTGAGCCCCACCCCCTGGTGGGTGGGGAATTGAATATAAAAGGCAAGGCAAAGAACAGAGGAGCAGCAGTCTTTGAATAGCAGCTTTGATGTTGGAAAGAAGGCCCCAGGAGAAGAGAAGCGAACCATTCGCCTGATCGCCTACAGCTGACCTTGTGGAGGAAGCAGGAGCTAAGCCCGGAGAGAAACGCAGCCCCGGGAAGAGAGGAACCCCAGAAGCCTGAATCCTGGCAAACGCTGGCAGCTGTCTTGCTCTAACACGTGGCAATGGACTGTGGTGAGAGAAGAAACTTAGCACTTTATGGCCTGGTAACTGTGGACTTCTACCCCAAATAAATACCCTTTATAAAGACCAACTCATTTTTGGTATTTCACATTAGCACCCCTTTGGCTGACTAATACAGCATCTGATCAGAACAGAGGCCAAGACTGGGCAGAAGCAGGTCCTGGAGGAGCCTCTGGTGCTAGGCACTAACCCTTTTGCTGCTGGATTGTGGGGAGGTTCCAGAGAAGGGCTGGGTGGTAAGAAGGGGTGATGTTATTTATCAATAAGTATGAAGTTGTTTAAATATTTTAACACCGGGGAATGGCTATCACCTGAATATCAATCCTAATTCTAAGTATTAATAAATATGAATAATTAATTAGAATCTATAAATATTAGCTACAGGGCTTTTATAGCTAGGTTCCCTCCTCCCCAACACGTACTGCACACACATGAGCATGTGCACACACACACACACACACACACACACACTTTCTTAATTTTTAGGGCTGAAAAACCAGAAAACACTTAGGAGAGGTAAGGGGCCAGCATGAGTCAGACTTGGATTTCAGCTGTTCAAGTGCGCAGTGTTCTAGGACTGAGAGTGTGTGTGTGTGTGCACGTGTGTGTGCGTGCACGTGTGTGTGCGTGCACGAGTGTGTGCCAGCATCAGCAAGACTGGCCTGCTCAGGGGACTGCTTTCTGACGAACCACAGCTCCGTTCTCCTGAGGTTGACTGGGCCCATCTGCCATGCTCTGTCCAGCACGGATTCTTTAGTCACCGCATGGCAGTCTGATGGGGAGGTAGCTGAGGTGGGCGCATGGGAGAGGACCACTGGCTTTGGTGGCAAATCAAAAGGAATTCATTCCACCCCAGCCTGGTGTGACCAGGGTAGTTTGCTGGCTCTTGTCTCTGGCATGTGTAGGGTTCACCTGCCCCTGAGATTTTCCCCAGTGTCTTCTTTTTCTAACTTCTTTGTGTGAAAACATTCAAACTAGAATAGACACCCACCATGTGCCACATCCCCAGCCCCCACTCTACCTAAATTCAACACTAGTTAGCATTTTGTCAAATATTATTCATTTGTGTATGTGTATGTATTTTTGGAACCATTTCAAAGGTAACTCTAAATACTTCAGGATACATCTCCAAAAATAAATGCATAAAAGGACATTCTTTTACAGTCATAATACCATCATCATGTAACAATTCCCTACATATTATCTAATAAATATTCAGTCCATATTCAAATTTCTTAGATTATCATCAAAATATTTTATAACAGTTTTCTTCAAAGTAAGATCCAATCAAGATTTATTGCAAATGGTGATACTTCTCCAGTATCAGTATCTTTTAATCTTTTTTTTTTTTAAGATTTTATTTATTTATTTATCCCCCCCTTGCTGCTTGTGCTCGCTGTGTTCATTTGCTTTGCGTTTTTCTGTGTCTGCTTGTTTCCCTTTGTTGTGTCATCTTGCTGCGTCAGCTCACCACGCCACTCAGGCTGGCTTGCCTTCACCAGGAGGCCCCGGGAATTGAACCCGGGGCCTCCCATATGGTAAACGGGAGCCCTATCGATTGAGCCACATTCGCTTCCCTGTATCTTTTAATCTTGAACACTTTCTGACAACTTTTAGTTTCATGATATGAATTTTTGAAGACACCTAGTCAGTTGTCTCTTAGAATGTGTCACCTTCTGGTGTTGTCTGATTGTTTCCCTTGTAGTGGTGTTTTATTTTAGGTCACTAAAACAAATATCCATTTGGAAACCACTTATTTAATGTAACACAGTTGTTGAGGACAGTACCTGGCATGATTCCAATAATATATAAATTCCACGGGAGAAATTTTCATTAGAGTTTGGTGCCAGAAAGAGTTGTCTCTTCCTACACATTGGCATTTTGTTTTCTTCTGATGAGAGCTGTGAAACTTACTGTTTCTCTTTTGATTCTTGCCTGCAGAGACGAGCAGAGCAAAATTTATGCAATAACTGCTCTGCTTTATGGTTATCATAACTGCCTCTCCTTTTCTCTCCATCCTGGGTTCTATTTAGTTAAATCTATTGTATGCATTTTATTGTAAGCCTCTTTAAATCCTATTCTGTTTGTTTGTTTTAAAGATGTAGGGTATAAATAAATCCAGCTGAATTCCCAAGGCGTTTGCTTATCTCCAAGCTAAAGATGAAGAGCCCTCACAGTGATGCTTTAGAGCTAACCAAAGACAGCAGAAAGTTACCCAGACCAAGCTCCCTCACTCCACAGCGGATCCTCAGGGCAGTTACGGTTTACCACTGATTCTGTCTACTGACAGTGAACAAGAAGACAACTCTACTTACTTTCTTAAGGTGATCCCCTCTCATCCGGAGTCCTTTGTGTTTAGGCCCAAATGTACCTAGAACATTCATCAGTTGTTCCCCAAGCACTGTGCCAGGCACTGTGAAAAAGCCAAAGGAGAGATAATGGCTGCTGACCTGTAGGGTTTAAGGATATGGGTATCTTTTCTATTTCTTTTTTTTTTTCTTTTCATTTTGAAACAATTTATTGACGTATATCATTCGTACATGAACATACATAAACAATAAGTATATAGTAAAAGTTGTGAACTTACAAAACAAACATACATAATATCATACAGGACTCCTATATATCACCCCACCACCAATACCTTGCATTGTTGTGAAACATTTGTAACAAATTATGAAAGAGCATCGTCAAAGTATTACTACTAACTAGAGTCGATATCTTACATTTGGTATTTTCCCCCCAACCCACTCTATTTTTTTTCATACCCCATATAGTTTATTGAAAGTATACTTTCCTATTTCTTTTGAAGTTTTGATAGCTCTTGATATTCAAGGACACCCCTCTAAAGCGGATAAAGGAAATTTTATAGCCAGCCAGAAATACCATGAGATCTGGTTTTAGTCACTGTTCATTGAGTACTTATTACAGGCCAGGAAATTATGTGTATTGTCTTATTTAATCCTCCCCATTCTGCAATATAAGAATTAGTGTCCATGTTTTTTTAGAATAGGAAACAGGTTCAGAGATGTTAAGTAACTTGCCTAATGTTCCAGAGTTACTAAGTAGTGGAGCTAGGATTTGAACCTACATCTGTCTCCTAAACTCATTCTTTCCTATTATGCTTTGTTCCTTGCAATGAAGAAAATTAGGGAGGAGAAAAACACTGCTGTTAAACTCAGAGTGTGGGGGAGGGGAAGCATTTATATGCTTTTGACTTCCCCCAGTGCACATGGAGTGGGACTGTCAGGGGATGGGACCTGGGTGAGGTGAATTCTGGTTTCTCTGCCCCAAGGCTGGGAAGTGGCTTCTCGCAGCCCCAGCAGCTGGCGGGACCCGACAGTTTGTGGCTCAGCAGCATCACCAGCTGGTGGCACAGGCTTCCCCAGAAGGGCCACCCACAGCCTGCTCTTACTCCACACTGGCAGAATAAAAGCATCAGCATTCTCAGGCCTGGCTTACCAAGAACCATCTGAACACTTATTCAATAAAATGCACTCGGTTCAAGAGAAAGGTTGTAATTTGAATATGTAAGTAGGCAGAGTAGCTTCCTGCCCAAGCACCCGTAATTATCTGTAGGAATAGGAAGACATCGGGACCGGGTGTGACCCCCAGACTGTTTGCACTGGGAGATTTATCTGACTTTGGGAATTGTGATGGCAGAAAGTGATATCTTAGGGTTCCCTCTCTGGGCTTCAGGAAATCCCTGAAATTCTGTGCACATTTTTACTTTCATGTGTGTATGTACAGCTTTCTGGAGAGGAGGGGTTTTAACAGTTGTCAGATTTTCGGAGGGGCCCCTGACCACTTAAGGATTAAGAATCATTACTCTAGGGCTAATTGAGATAATGTTTTGTTGATCTAATATTGACTTTAGCTAATATTAAAATTACCTTTTCTAAGAGATTTCTCTTTAATTGACTTTGTATTTGGCTAGCTGGTAGAAAAGTCTTAAGTAGAGTGGAAAATGTGTCCCTGATTAATCAGTGAAAGTTAAATACAACAGTTAAGAGGGATCTAGGGCAAGACTGCTGGGGTTCAAGGCCCAGCTTTGCTATTCACTAGCTACATGATCCTGTGCGATTATTTAAGCTCTTTAAACTTCAGTTTCCTCCTTTGTAGAATAGGTAGGCTGACTATAGTTCTA
>JAQZBX010070036.1:0-15485 GCA_029593785.1 Cabassous unicinctus
TGTTGGAGCAAGACAGCTGCCGGCGTTTGCCAGGGTTCAGGCTTCTGGGGTTCCTCTCTTCCTGGGGCTGCATTTCTCTCCGGGCTTAGCTCCTGGTTCCTCCACAAGGTCAGCTGTAGATGATCAGGCAAATGGCTTGCATCTCTTCTCCTGGGGCCTTCTTTTCAACATCAAAACTGCTTCTCAAAAGACTGCTTCTACTCTGTTCTCTGCCTTGCCTTTTATATTCGATTCCCCACCCACCAGGGGGTGGGGCTCAACACCCTACTGACTGACATGGCCCAGTCAATGCCCAAATCATAATTCAATCATGCCCAGATTAACAGATCAGATTACAGGCATGATCCAATTATATTTTTGGAATTCATAAATACATCAAATTCCCTAACGGTTACACTCCCGCCCTCTTCCCTCAGGACCCACAACAACCACCAAGGTTCACTACTTGAAGAGCAAGATTCATAGTTACTTGCAACAACATTGAGGGCTTGTCATACTGGCCTGTCCTCCTTTATTAGTCACTGTCTATGCTCTTGATAGACTCCCATCTATGCTGTTTGAGAGCATAGCAGAACTCCCCAGTATGGGAGTCCAACACCTTACTGCTCATTGCATGGGTCTCCACCCACTGTTACAATGCACTATGACAGAATGAACACTCACATACAGCCTGGAAGCCTGCCCCAGGTGCTCCCTGTCCCACATTTCCCCCTCATCCAACACTCAAAACCAGTAACCCTCCCCTGCTCTATTTGCTAAAAAAGCAATCCCCACATTGTAGTCTCAACCAGACACCCACTAATTCCCAGAGTTCATCTTCTCCCTCCCCAACCCTTCCCACAGTTCCATGGACAGTGCAACACACCTCCACCGTACCCCCTCACAAACCAACACCCAATCCAATAGTGTCACTGCACCACTGTCATGACCATCCACTGCACAACTACACCCTTCCACCTTATCATAGATTTTGCCCATATAGGCATTGACTCTCAACCCTCTACTCCCTTTCTGTCTCCTTTAAACTTATCTTCCAGATTCTAGCTCTGTGAGTCTCCTCTATTTACTTAATTCACATCAGCTAGTTCTTTTAATATTTGTCCTTCAATGCATAGCTTGCTTCACTCAACTTAAGGTCTTCCAGGTTCATCCATGTTATCCCATGTATTAATACTGCAGTCCTTCTTACAGTTGAGTAATATCCCATTGTATGTATATACCAGAGTTTCCTTATCCATTTATCTATTGATGGACATTTGGGTTGTCCCTAACTTTTGGAAATAGTTGGATAATGCCTCTATGAACATTGGTGTGCATATATCTGTTTGTGTTTCTGCTTTCACATCTTCTGAGTATATATATACCCAGCAGTGGGATGGCTGGATCATATGACAGTTCTATAGTTAGCTTCCTGAGGAACCACCAGACTGTCCTCCACAATGGTTGCACCATTCTGCATTCCCACCAGCAGTGAATAAGGGTTCCCATTCCTCCACATCATCTCCAAGTTTTGTAATCTTCTGTGTTTTCAAATGGATGAGCATCTGTCAAATGGATGAGCATCTTTTCATGTGCTTTTAGTCATTTGTATTTATTCTTTGGAGAAGTGCCCATTCAAATCACTTGCCCATTTTTAAATGAGTTGTTTGTCTTTTTATTTTTGAGGTGTAGGATTTCTTTTTATAAACGCTGGATATTAGGCCCTTATCAGATATATGGTTGCCAAATATTTTATCCCATTGAATAGGCTGCCTTTTCACTTTCTTGACAAACACCTTTGAGATGCAAATGTTTTTAATTTTGAGGCAGTCCCATTAATCCATTTTTTTTTCTTTTGCTGCTCTTGCTTGTGTTGTAAAGTTCATTAAACCATTTACTAATACAAGATCTCCTAGATGGTTCTCTATATTAACTTCTAGTAGTTTTATGGTCTTAATTTAGATCTTTGATCCATCTTGAGTTAATTTTTGTATAAGGTGTGAGATGGTGTTCTTCTCTCAAACTTTTGGATATGGATATCCAGTTCTCCAAGCACCATTTGTTGAAGAGGTCATTCTCTCCCAGTTGTGTGGGTTTGGTGGTCTTGTCAAATATCAGTTGACTGTATATACAAGGATCTATATAAGAACCCTCAATTCAGTCGCATTGGTCAGTTTGTCTATCCTCGTGCCAATACCATGGAATTTTGGCCACAGTAGCTTTGTAGTATGTTTTAAAGTCAGGTAGTGTGATTACTTCAATTTCATTTTTTCTTTTTCAATATGCTTTTAGCTATTCGGGTCCCTTGCCCTTCCAAATAAATTCCATAGTTAGCTTTTTCAATTCAGTAAAAAATGTTGTGGTAACTTTTATTAGGATTGTGTGAAATCTGTAAATCAGTTTGTGTAAGATAGACATCTTGATATTTAGTCTTCCTACCCATGAACATGGAATATTCTTACATTTATTTAGGTCTTCTTTGATTTCCTTTAACAATGTTGTGTGGTTATCTGTGTACAAGTCATTTACATCTTTAGTTAAATTTATTCCTAGGTATTTGACTCTTTTAGGTGCTATTGTAAATGGGATTTTTTTCTTGATTACCTCCTCAGATTGTTCATTATTAGTGTACAGAAATGTTACTGATTTTGCACATTAATCTTATAACCTGCCACTTTACTGAACACATACATAAGCTCTAGAAGCATTGTTGTACATTTCATAGGGCTTTCAAGGTTTCAGTCATGTCATCTGCAAATTCTTTTTCTGAATCAATCAATGTCATACACCACATAAACAGATCAAAAGAAAAATAATCACATGATTATCTCTATAGATGCAGAAAATCATTCAACAGAATATAGCAACCTTTCCTCATAAAAACATTTCAAAATATAGGAATAGAAGGAAACTTCCACAATATGATAAAGGTTATATATATGAAAAACTCACAGGTAAAATCATATTCAAAGGAGAAATCCTAAAAGCTTTCCCTCTAAGATCTGGAACAAGATAAGTGTGCCCACTGCCACTACTCTTATTTAACATTATGTTAGAAGTACTTGCTCAAGGACTTAGGCAAGAAAAAGATATAAGAGGTCTCCAAATTGGAAAAGAAGAATAAAAAAATTCACTTGTTGCCACCCACCTCCTGGACAGCTACAAGACCAAAGGATACACTCTGCACACTGTCAGGCATAAGATTTATTTATTGGGACTTATAGATAGGAAAGCGTCTTTGGCAGTGGCAAACTGAAGAATGAAAGTAGTGCTCTGCAAAGAGGTGGGAAAATAAGGGGCAATAAATATATATGGTCTCAGAACAAAGACAGTTCATGATAAATTTACATAAATGGGGTCTGGTTATTTTATTGTAGGAAGGAACTGTATAGCCTTAAAAAAAATAAAGATTTTGATACCATATGTACATTGCTTTCCTTTGAGGAGGTTTGTTAAATTTTAACTTGCATTCTAGAACATGCAGTTGGCTGTGTACTGTGAGCTGAGTTTCCTTTAGGAAGGAGAAGACAGAGCTGGGGGCCCACTTGTCCCAAACAATCTATTTCCTTTTTCTCCACTTTAATCTTTGTTATTTCCTTCCTTTGCTCACTTTGGGTTAGTTTGCTCTTCTTTTTCTAGTTCCTCTAGATCTGAGGTTTGTCTCAGAGTTGAAGACTCTTTTCTTTTTTTAATGAAAGCATTTAAAGATATAAATTTCCCTCTCAGCCATGTTTTTGCTGCTTTGCATAAATTTTGGCATGTTGTGTTTTCATTTTCATTTGCCTCAATATACTTCCTAATTTCTTTTGTGAGTTCCAGTTTAACCCATTGCTTATGTAAGAGTATGTTGTTTAATTTTCACATATTTATGGATTCTCCATTTCTTCCTCTGTGTTTGATTTCTACTTTCATTCCACTGTGGTCAGAGAATGTACACTGTATGATTTCACTGTTTTTGAATTTATTAGGAATTATTTGTAACCTAACATATGGTACCCAGGAGAATGATCCATGTGCACTAGAGAAGAATGTTATTCCTTTTTGATGAGCTAAAGGTTTTGTATGTGTCTGCTAGATCTATTTGGTTAAGAGTATCATTCAAGCCATTTATTTCCTTATTGGTCTTATAACTAGGTGTTCTATCCATTATTGAAGGTGGTATATTAAATTCTCCTACTATTAATTTAGGACAGTTAATTTCTCCCCTCAAATCTGTCAGTATTTGCTTTATATATTTTGAGGCTCTGCTCTTAGGTGCATATATATTTATGATTGTTATATATTCTTGTTGAATGTGTCCACTTTCTCAGTTTGTAATGACCATGCTTGTCCCTCATAACCATTTGACTTAAAGTACATTTTATCTGTTATTAGTATAGCTATCCCTGCTATCTTTTAGTTACTATTTGCATGGTCTATTTTTCCACCCTTTCACTTTCATACTACATGAATTTTGAATTAAAGGTGAGTTTCTTACAGAAAGCATTTAGTTGGATTTCTTTTATATCTGTTCTGCCAATCTCTGCCTTTTTCTGGAGAGTTTAATCCATATACATTTAAGGTCACTATTGATAGTTTAAGACTTTCTTCTGTTATTTTGCTATTTAGGCTTTGTAAGTCATAACTTTTTTGTGAAGTTTTAACCAAACAACCCTTTACCAAAGAAGGTGTAGCTGAACACAGATCCAGTTAACCATTTCAAAAGATGTCCGGATTGGAAATACAGTTATCTATGAAGGATCTTTGAAAATTTCTATTGTATAATGGTTTGGACCTCTTAGAAGAGCTCACAGCATAAAAAGGTTCTTGTAAAATCTGTATGATCAGCAGCAATGTCTGAAAGGGATGACAAAAGCATGAATGAAGAATGACTTCAGGTGCAGAACCATGGAAGCCAATGTCAGGACCAAAAACATCTTGGGCCAAGAGAATATGTCCACCCACATGTATGGAAAGGGCAGGTCTGCCCTTGCACTTGAAATGGGCTGGCAATCTGCCCTGGCACTTGGAAAGGATGGACATTACAACCTGTTTATAATGGATAATGTCACAAACCCAGTGCTGAGGGATGATGGGACCTGTGTCCTTGCATTTCTGGAAAGCCTGTCTGCCATTTCAATGCTCAGAGAGGGTAGAGTCTACTTAACTCAGTGATCAGGAAAAGTATGTCTATTGAGAAAGCACTTATAAAGGGTAGGAACACTGCTCCATTCAGGGCCAGAGGTCAAAAGATCAAGCCACTCTAACGGAGTTTGCCCTGCTGGGTTTCACACATATTTAGGACACAGGACCCCAGTTTTCCTTGTAATTTCTCCCTTCTGCAATGGGAATATTTTTCCTATTCCTCTACCGACATCGAATGTTGGAAGCAGATAATGTCCTGTAGGTTTAAAAGGTCCACAGATGGAGGAATTGTTCCCCTAGAAGATCGCATCCATAACTGATCCTGATGAGACTTGATAGTTAGCATTGTTTAAAAATGGCTTAATGCTTTGCGGATGTTCTGATGGAATTAATGTATTTTGCATGTGGGAAGAACATGTCTTTTTTAGGGTCCAGAGGACAGACTTTTGGGAATGAATCAAGACCCCCACAAAATACATATTCAGGTACCAACCCCTGGTCTTGTGGATGTGAACTAATTTGTAAATTGGTCCTTTGAAGATGTTATTAGGTAAGGTGTGCCCAAGTTGAATGAAGATGGCCTTTAATCCATTATGGTTGAACTCTTTAGAGGGAAATGGAAATTGGACACAGAAATAGAAACCATGTGTAGAAGCCAGAAGGTGGAAGTCAACAGAAACCAGGATAGTAAGGAGATACTGCTGCTGTGTCCATTGCCATGTAACTGAGAAAACAGGGACCCCAAAGATTGCCAGTTGGCCAGAAGATACCTGGCATGAAGAAGCAAGCCTTCTAGTCTTCAAAATCATGAGCCAATAAATTCCTGTTTCTAAGTCAACCCATTTTATGGTATTTTTTTAACAGCTAAGAAACTAAAACGGTATCCTTATTGTTTTTGAAAAATGTGTAGAAATGCAAAGGACCTAGATTAGACAAAGGATATTAAAGAACAAAGGTGGAAAATTTATACTGCCAGCTATCAAGATTTAATATAAAACCTAGAATAATTAAGACAGTGGTGTTTTAGTAAAAGAATAGAAAAATAGGCAAAAGTTTGAATTAAATATGCAAATTGATATACTTGCCTCTTTATCATATAGCCTCCATAAAAAATTAGTAGTTAATTTGGTTCTGAAAGTAGAAATTTTTAGGTCAATTGAATATCCATATGAAAGAAAATATGCTGTACTAAAATAAATTCAAGATCATAACAAGACAGCAATCACATTAGCCACATTTGAAAAAAAAAAAGAGAAAATAGGCATTATTAAAATTAAGTAGTTTTTAAAAAAATACATCAAAGAGGGATTGTGGGAAGATGGCATCAGACTAGGCTGGCAGTACTCAACTCTCTCACAAAATAGCAAAAGTTCCAAGAACTGTCTGAGGGACCTGCTTTGGGGGTCAGCAGACCAGGACAGTACTTCACAACTCCCAGGAGGAGAAGGAAAGAGAGACAAAGGACCCAAAAAAACCAAATGTGAGTTAACAAACCCCCACAGTGGCTGGGAAAGGGTAAGCTGGCTCACTGCAGCTGACTGAGAGAGGAACACACATTATCCTCCCTGTCAGCTGTTACAAGGGAAAAGAAAAGGAGAGTTGGGGTTTTCTTCAGTGAATTTGGCTAGTAGAGCTGCTTTGGATCTCAGCTCTGGCCAGATCAAAACACAGGAAAATGGGCAGAGATACAACTCTGTGGAAAGGTGCGTGAGGAGCTGATATAGCCGATAAGGGTTTAATATCCATGATATACAAAGAGATGATACAGCTCAACAATAAAAAGACAAACAACCCAAATTAAAAATGGGCAAAAGACTTGGAAAGACAATTGTCCAAAGAAGAAATATAAATAACAAAGAAATACTTGAAAAAAATGCTCAGCATCACTAGCAATTAGGGAAATACAAATCAAAACTACAATGAGATATCATTTCACACCTATTATAGTGGCCACTATTAAAAAGTTGGAAAAACCTTAAATATTGGAGAGGAGTGGAGAGATAGGAATGCTTAATTACTGTTGATGGGCACTATGGATGATATAGGCACTATGGAGAACTGTTAAGTAATTCCTAAGGAAATTGAATATAAATTTGCCATGTGGCATGGTAATACCATTGCTAAGTATATACCCAGAAGTACTGAAAGCAGTGACCCAAATAGACATCTGCACATTGATGTCCATAGTAGCATTAGTCACAATAGCCAAAAGTTTGAAAGAACCCAGGTGTCCATCAGCTGATGAATGAATAAACAAACTGTGGTCTATACATACGATGGAATATTAGGCAGGAGTAAGAAGAAATGAAGTCATGAAGCATATGACAACATGGATGAACCTGGAGGACATTATGTTGAGTGAGGAAAGCCAGACACAAAAGGACAAATATTGTATGATTGCTCTATTATGAACTAAATATAGTGCATAAACTCATGGAATTAATAATTAGAATATAGATCACTAGAACATAGAATGAGGGTAGAGAATGGAAAGCTGATGCTTAATCTGTGCAGAATTGATGAAAAGGTTATTTGTAAACCTTTGGAAATGAAATGAAATGTTGTGAGCACATCATGGTTTTTGTGACTAGCAGAGGTACTATATGAGTACGACAGTGGTTGAAAGGGAAAGTATAAGGACATTTACATTAGTAGAAGGAAAGCTAAAAAATGTAACTTGGGACTGTATACCATAGTGAAACCTCCTGTAAAATAAAAATATCAGTGATATTGCATATACAAGACTTTTTTCTACAAAATATAAATATAAATAAACTAGAGAGAAGAAAAAATACATCAATCAAGTGAAAATATAATAGGCAATTGCACGTTACCCAGTTATCAATTAAGCCACTTACTTGAATGGGCATGTCATTAAAAAGATTTCCAAATAGCCAATAAACATATAAGAGGCGTTCTGCATGATTACTCATCAAAAATATATAATTAATTCAACTCAATACCACTGCACACCTAGCAGAATGGTAAATGTAAATGTAAAATAAAAGGTGAAAAGGAATGCATAATACCAAGTGTTGAAAAATATGTGGGGCAACTGACACTCTCTTACACAGCTGGCGAGACTGTCAACTGGTACAATCACATATGAAGAATGTTTGGCAGTTTCTTATAAAATTAAACATACACCTACCCTAGAACTGAGATGTTGAAATCTTTATAGAGATCCAACAGAAATGACTGTTTTTATCCATCCAAAAATTATGTGCACTAATATTCAGAAGTTTTCTTTGTAATAGACAAAAACAAGAAACAAACCAATTTCCAACAACAGTAGAATGTATAAGCAAACCATGCTATACCCATACAATGTGGAAGTAATGATAAAGCTCTTTAACAATAAAAAAGTATGAACACTGATACACAAAATAGCAAGGATAAATCTCACAGGCTTACTGTTAAGGGAAAGTAGTCATCACCCATGGAGAAATAGCATATAATATATAATCCCTTTTGTATTGAGGTAAAACACAGGAAAAACTAATTAAAATTGATAGATATTAGTAAAGCCACCTGTGAAATACGAATAATTTGGGTAAAATTGCATATATAAGACCTTTTTTTTCTGAAGCTAAAAAAAGAGTATGTTAATACTACAAAATGTTAATATCAGGCAAAAAATTATGCTAAGTGAAGGAAACGAGACTCCAAGTAACTTCATATTGTATGATTACATTTATATATAATGTAAATTTAAATCAATTTATTAAGATGAAATCAGATTAGTGATTATGTAGGTCTGGGGAAGGAATGCTAAGAGGTATGGAGATTTTCTTTTGGCATTATGAAATGGTTCTAAAAAATTTTGTGCGGATGAATGCACAACATTGTGATTATACTAAAAACCATTTATTATAAACCTTGGATAGGTTGTGTAGTATATGAATATATCTCAATAAAACTGCTTAAGAAATAAGTAAATAACTGTGCAAGAAGAGTCAGAAATAGCAGCTATGTACAGCAGGGAAAACATAGAGATTGAGAGGTGAAGAATTTTCTTGTTTGTCTGTTTATTATTATTGAAATAATGAAAATGCTCTAATAATGATTGAAGTGATGAATGCACAAATATGTGTTTATACCAAATACCATTTATTGTAGACTTTGGATGAATTGTATGCTTTATTAATATATATCAATAAATTGATTTGTTTAAATAAAGTGATAGAAATCAGAAGAGTGGTTAACTTTAAAGGTCACTGACTGAAAAGGGGGAACAAGGAATCCACCTGAGCTAGTGTTAATATACTATATCTCAAACTGAATGGAGGATTACATATAGAAAAACTCAAACAATTGTAAATTTTAGATATTTGTGATTTACTGAGTAAAATATATATATGCAAACCATGTGCATTAATGGACACACAATGATAGAGGCTAAGAATAAATATTTCAACATTGCATTCTATAATATTCTTTAATCATAAAGTACTTTTATGAACTAATAAAAACAATACTGTGAAAACCCTGTAGATAAAGTGAAAATAATATGAACACACAATTCTCTACAGGAAAATTATATGATGGATGAAGATGTGAAAAGCTCTCATTCTCACTGAGGAAAATGCATATTAAGATGGTTTAGGATGTTGGATGGGGGCGCCTTCGGGACAGAGTGCACTAGAGTAGGCTTCTAGGAAGGGTGTGAGTGATCATTTTTTCATAATGTGTTGTATCAATGGGTGGAGACCCACATAATGAGCAGGAAAGAGTTGGACTCCCATACTCGGGAGGACCAATTTGTTCACATATACAGAAGCGGGAGTCTCTCGAGAGCATGGGCAGTTCCTAATAGGGGAGGACAAACCAGTGTGTCAAGACCTCAGTGTTGTTCCATGTAACTATGAATCTTGTCATCGAAGGAGTGAAGGCAGGGGGTTACCATGGGCCCAAAGGAGAGGGGCAGGAAGGAATCAAATAGATCAAAAAGGGGGTATTTACTGGGCAATGGAAGTGTTCTACATGATCTTACAATAATGGACACAGGCCTTGTTAAATATCATCAAAATTTATAAAACTGTACGGTCTAAAATGTAAACCATAATGTAAACCATTGACCATGTTTAGTAGCTATGTTTCACTATGTGTATATCAGTTATAACAAAGCTATTAGCTACATGTAAAAAGGTATTTATATGGGAAGGAGGATGTTGGATATATGAGTGTCCCCTGTATTCTGTATGTTACTTTACTGTGACCTAAAACTTCTTTGAAAACAAAATGAAAAATAGTTAGACACTAGTGAATAAATGGAAGAAAATGCCACTGTACAGACAGGATACCAGATATATAGTGATGAAAGGTAAAATGTCAAAAAAAATTTTTGAAATATTTTTCATTATTTTTTAATATCCCAATCTTTTACTTTTATTTTAGTTTTAGTTTTTTAAAAATTTTTAATGTATTATATTTCTTATGTTTAAATTTTCATTATTATTTCACTTTCTTTAATTGTATTTGGCTATTTTAATGGCTTCTTTTTTGAAGAAGCTTTGGATCACAGAAGGGTTACAACTGGGGCTTGTCAATGATGTGTGGGTTATCAATGATGGGGGACACATAGGAGGAAGTTCACCTGGGTATACATATAAGGTATATAAAAATGTTCAAATGTTCATGGGGCATTGTCACAATGAGTGGAGGTTCACACAATAACCAAAAGAATGTTGAATTCCCATCCTGGAGAGCTCTGCTACATTCTCTAATGGAGCAGCAACAGTCCCCAAGTGCAGGGGCAATGACTGGTGAAGGCAGATGATCCACTGATGGGCCCTTGATATTGATGACTATGATTATGAGCCTTTGATCCTGAATTTGAAGCTTAGCCTATTTTTGTGGTGTGCCTAAGAGTTGCCTCGTGTGAGCCTCCTTGTTGTTCAAATGTGGCATCTCTCTATGCCATAGTCAGCATATAAATGCATTACCTTCCTCCCAGCATGGGACATGACTTCCAGGGATGAGACTCCCTGGCACTGAGAGATTGCTACCAAGCACCAACTAGCAATGCAACTAGAAAAAGACCTCGAATAAAAGGGGAGAAAGGTAAAGACAAGTGAGTTTATATGGCTAAGAGACTTCAAAGTGAGTCGGGATGTCATCTCAGAGGTAACGCTTATGCACATCTCAGCAGGAGCTCATAGACTGCGAAAATGGATACCACCCCAAATAGTGGGGCTCCTGAGGGCTCTGAAGACACTCAGGTTCTATGGTCATGGCTGATAGCTCCGGAGTTTGGTGCCCTGCCTTTTGGGCCCTACTTTGGTGTTTGTGTTCCTGAGAATGACAAAGTTGGACTCAATTATGTCTTCCCTACACATGACTCATCTGTCCCTTTTATTTAAGCCTATACTTGGTGTTGGAGTTTGTAGGTGTACATCCAAGAGACATGAGTCTTTGGGCTGTCCATGTGCCAGCTGTGCCCGGAACTTCAGCAGAGTTGCAACACCTCCTCTACTGCTCATTGTACTTACCCAGGACAGCTACCAAGGAGATGATGATGAACAGCGACCATGCCAAGGAACAGAAAGAGTCTGCAACTGCAAGCAAGATAGTCCAATCCATTTTCCCCATAGTATTTAATCCCCCTCTCAATTAGAGGTGGAGTGGACATCACCATCCCAGAATCCTCAAGATTGGGGAAAGAGCTATGGACTACAGTGGACTTACTGGTATTCTATTATAGACATATTGTGATTATAGCAATGGAAGAAATTACAACATTGATGTGGAGCCAGTGCCCACTGGAGGCTCTGGGGACACCAGGGAGAGGGAAAAACAGTTTTAATATGGGGGCTTTTTCAGGACTTGGGAATCCTCCAGAATGACATGGCAATGATGGATATAAGTCATTTTATATCATCACATAGCATGAGAACTGTGTGGGAAAGAGTGTAGACTACAATGTGAACTATCGTCCATGTTTAATGGCAAAGCCCCAGGATGTGTTTATCAATTGCAATGAATGTGCCACACTAATGAAGGATGTTTACGTGGAAGGGTGTGGGAGGTGTGGCGGGTGAGGCATATGGGAATCCCTATAGTTTTTGTGTAACATTTATGTAATCTAAGTATCTTTTTAAAAATAAAACTATTGTTAAAATAAAAAAAAGATGAGATCTCATTTTCATCCTTCATATTTGCAGGACCTAAGTAAAATAAAAGTATAGATCCATATTATCCATTGTTAGAAAGAGTGTGGAAATAGGGCCAAAAACAATGTTCACAGGACTATAAATCAATACAGCACTTTGTGGAATGTTTGTCTCAGAAATTTAAATTTCAGGGTACGATCATTTACAGCCACTGAATAAGTGTCTGTGCAATGATGAGAAAAATTATTCATTCCAGCACTTTTTGCATTGCAACACTATGACAGCAATAAATGATAGATAATCTAAATGCTGGCATAAGTAGAATATTTATTTCACTGTATCATAATCCTTCCTTTGAAATATTATGATCTATTCAAACAATTAGATCTGAATACACTACATGAAAGAATATCCATGACATATTGTTAAGGGATAAAAAAAACTTGTAGAAAATTATGTAGACATTCGAATTACAAGTTTTACAATGATCTGATTTTTAGATCATTCTCTTCCTCCTCTCTCTCCCTGTCTCTCCGTCTCTTTCTTTCTTTCCCCCACCTCCACCTCCACATGGTGGTAATGGTAAGAATGTGTTAATGGTAAAAGGAAGAATTTTATTTTTTCTTTTTCTATTCCTATAGTGTTTTGAAAAACAAAACGAAATGAAATCTAAAGTCAAAACCCTTTATTACAAAAGTTACTCCCCATAGAGAAAGCAGCATAGGCCATGATATTGTGGTAGGAGGAAAGCAAGGAACATGCAGCCAAACTTACCTCAATGTTCCATTATCTTTCTCCTCACCCTCAACCCTTTGGATCAGGGGAGCACTTCACTCTCCCCTTAATACCAAACCTAACAGTATTGCAACCAACCATCACATCTTTTTACCCCCTATCAAATTTTACACTTGCATGCCACTATAACACCAACACTCTTGCATTTTTATGGTCCATCATCTCTGGCAAAAGGCTATTAATAATTTTTTTAATGACTCCCTGTGCGATTTGGGCAAGTATCTGAAACCCTACATCCCAGAACATCAAAATTTCCTAATGATGGCAAATGTAACCAGGGATTTCCATCTATTTTATTTATCTTCTTAACTGTCTAGGCTAGTTCTAGAGTGTTAGTGTGACAGACATCTGTTACTCCAGATTCTATGCTCTGCAAACAAAAGGTGTGTAATTTGACTTACAGTCTATTTCACTGAATGCCTTTCTTTGTGCTTCTATCATTTGTACCCACACACTTGATATAGTGTTCATCCCTACCTAAGGATCAGTATGTAATGCTAATATAGGGCTTTATCATTAGTACAGCAAATTGCATATACTATGGTATATTAAGTATATAATTCAAATAATGCATTTTAAAAGGTCTTAAGAATATATAACTAAAGTAAATAATATCTACTTCTTAGTTTGGGGAAAATGATTGTTTTCTTCATGATTATAAAATCTCCAAATTTCAGCAATAATCATGCATTATTTTGGTAATAAAAATTTTAAAACATGAAATATTAAATAAATAGTGCAATATTCTTGCAAAAAATGTCTTGCATAACTTGCACTTTTAAAAAAATTGTGGTTATTTCATGTTATATCTAGGGAACATTACTAAGGAGCATTACTCTCAAAACATTTAAAAATTATAATTAAGTATCATTTTACCTGAAATTTGTTTACTTAATAAATAAGTTGCAGAAAGAGAAAAAACTCAAAACATTCAAAAGTTCATATCATTATAAATGTTTATATAATAAATATATATAATATATAATGTGGATATTTATAACCACATAATTTCACAGAAATCTTATATATTTATTGTAAATATATTTGAGTTCACTGTAAAAAAGTTGGAAACTATCAATAAGTTTAAAGACAGTCCTAATCCTTGAAGTCAACATTCATACATACTTTATTGTCTTTACTTTCTGTCTCACATTTTTCTGTGTATAAATGTTATCATATCTTAAATATAGTTTATACCACACATTTGTTTTTATTATGTAATCATTTTCTCATATTAAGGAATCTCTTTTCATTGCCATTTTAATGAATAAGTGTTTACATTTTGGCATATTCTTTCATATAATTTCTCTACATTTTCAATTGTGAAAGGCCATATAAGAAATGGAATATTATAAGGAATATATACATTTTCTTTAAAACATTTTTATTCTTATTGATTTGGTTAACTGAGAGTATGCTATTCATGGAATTAAAATAGGTATAAGTGATAAACAGATGAAGAAAACTCTACAAAATATAAACTTTATATAATTAAGTATGTCAAAATTTATCAAAATATATTTCTGGAGGAGGCAAGATGGTGTCAGTTTAAGTGGGCACTCAACATAACTCTCTCGCAAAAGATGGCTGAGTGGGAACAAGATCCTGCCCAAGTGAGCTGTTCTGGGATCCAATGGAGTGGTAACACTTGGGGCATCAGTGGATGGCTAAGACTACAATCAGGGCAAAGAGCCAGGATGAGACCAGACTCCAGATGGCCACCCAGTCAGAGGAAGCATTTTCCACGAGTAGGAGGGTTCTGGCAAAGGGCAGAGAGGGGTTTCCTTTCTGTGGGTTTGGTTGCCTGGACCCACTTTGAGCTTTGAGGATCACACCAGCTGGCTTGCGGTGGCACCAGGCTGAGGGGAGAGGTGAATCTGCTGAGGAAACCTGATTTACCTAACCACCCTGGGATAGAGAAACTTGGCCTGAGAGAGGGCGGAGTCAGGCAATTGACCAGTTCTGTGCTAGAAACTAACAAAATTTCAACTCCTCTAAGGAGCCAGGCAGTAGGAAGCACTTAATAAGTTTCCAAGAGCCTATTTAGGGTCCCCTGAGGGCAGTGGGGTCTAGAAGAGGGTTGAGAATCATTTCTGTGCCATGAATTCAGTCACCAGGGTTCCATTTGAATTTCATAAAGGAACTCAACCTGACCAGGAGAGGGGAGCGGGGATGTGCTCACACAGCCTGTTGAATGCTGCTGCCCTAGGAGAGTCAAACCTACCTGAGGGAAAGTGACTGGATAGCTTTCTGAAGAGCTAACTGATCCAATGAGAAAGTTTAGCTAATGAAGGAGTTTCCATGTTGAATATACGAATATACGAGGTCCTTAGTTCAATTCCCAGCTCCTTCTAGAGTAGTGATCCATGAGGACATCGAACATGCAGCTTATACATTAGGACAGGGAATAAACATAGGCATTATTTTTTATTAGCTTCTCTTCGGTCCCTTATTTCTCAAAAAAAAAAAAAAAAA
>JAQZBX010070037.1:0-15481 GCA_029593785.1 Cabassous unicinctus
TTTTTTTTTTTTTTAAAGATACTTAGATTACATAAATGCTACACAAAAAATATAGGGATTACCATATGCCCCAACTCCCAAACCTCCCACAACCTCCCACATAAACACCCTTCATTAGTGTGCCACATTACTTGCAACTGATAAACACATCCTGGGTCTTTGCCATTAAGCATGGACCATAGTTCACATTGTAGACAACACTCTCTCCCACACAGTTCTGCATGCTAATATGATGATATAAAATGGCCTACATCTGTCACTGCAATGTCACTCAGGACAATTCCCAAGCCCTGAAAAAGCCCCTGCATTACAACTACTCCTCCCTCTCCCTACCCCAAGAGCTTCCAGTGGCCACTGGCTCCACATCAATGCTGTAATCTCCTCCACCACTTGAATCACAATATATCTATAGTAGAATACAAGTAAGTACACTCTAGTCCATAGCTCTTCTCCCCCATCCTGAGGAGTCTGGGATGGTGATGTCCACTCTACCTCCAATTGAAAGGGAGCTTATATCCCATGGGAAATATGGATGGGATTATCCTGCCTGAAGCTGCAGACTCTCTCCATTCCCTGGGACAGCTGTTGTCCATCATTATCTCTCCATCAGTTGTCCTGGGCGAGTCCAATGAGCTGTAGAGTAGGAGTTGCTGCTCCACAGAATTTCTGGGCCCAGCTGGCACATGGACGACCCAAAGACTCAAGTCTCTGGATGTACAGCTACAAACTCCAGCACCAAAAATAGGTTTCAATAGAAGGAACAGATGAGCCATGTGCAGGGAAGACATAGTTGAATCCAACTCTCTCACTTTCAGAAGCACAAATTCCAAAGTAGGGCCCACTGGCAAGGCACCAAATTCCAGAGCTATCTGCCTTGACATAGGACCTGGGTGTCTCCAGAGCCCTCAGGAGCCTCACTATTTGGGGTGATACCCACTTTGGAATTCTATGAGATCCAACTGTGATGTGCATAAGCATTACCTCTGGGGAGCACTCCCAACTTACTTTGAAGTCTCTTCGCCATATAAACTCATTTGTCTTTACCTTTTCCCCCTTTTATTCAAAGTGTTTTTCCAGTCGCACTGCCAGTTGGCACTTG
Organism: Cabassous unicinctus; assembly: GCA_029593785.1. NCBI lineage: Eukaryota > Metazoa > Chordata > Mammalia > Cingulata > Chlamyphoridae > Cabassous > Cabassous unicinctus. The sequence continues at coordinate 1,100 of JAQZBX010070037.1, forward strand.
GTAGCAATCTCATGGTGCCAGGGAGGCTCATCCCTGGGAGTCATGTCCCATGCTTGAAGAAAGGTAATGCATTCGTATGCTGAGTTTTGCTTAGAGAGAGGCCACATTTGAGCAACAAGGAGGCTCTCAGGAGGCAACCCTTAGGCACCCCATAACAATAGATTAAGTTTCAATTTCAAGAGCAAAGACTGATAGGGCTAGTCATCCATATTAAGGGCCCATCAATGGATCATCCTCCTTCGCCAGTCACTGCCCTGCACCTACGGGACTGTTGCTGCTCCCTTAGAAAATATGACAGAGCTCTCCAGGATGGGAATTCATTATTCTCTCATTTATTAAGTGATTCTCCACCCACTGTGACAACGCTCTTTGAACATTTGGACATTTTTATATACCTTATATTTATGCTTAGGTGAACTTCCTCCCACGCATCTCCCATCCCTGACAACCCACACCAATGATCCTCCCTTGCCCCAGTTGTAACACTTCTGTGATCCAAAGCTGTTTCAAAGATGAAGCCATTATAATAGCCAAATACAATTAATAGGAAAATGAAATAATAATGATAAGTTTAAATGTAAGAGATAAACATGCATAATTTTTTTTTAAAAAATCTAAAAATAAAATAAAATTAAAGGATTGGGATAGTAAAAAAATGAAAAATATTTTTTTTAAAAAATTTAACCTCTTCTTGTGGTCACTGCAATATCTGGTGTCCAGTATGTACTGCGGCACCCTCCCCTTCCCATTCCCCAGTGTCTCACCATCTATCACCCTGACCCCAAAGAAGTTTTAGGTCACAGCAAAGCCACACACAGAACAAAGGAGACTCCCACATACCCCAAATACTCACCCCTTCCTCCCCCCTGCACCAATAATCCTTATATGTGGATGGTAGCACCGCTACAACAAATACACAAACCGTGAAATACAGCCACCAATAATCATCAATGGTCCACACCATGGCCCACATCTTAGACCGTACACTTTTACAAATTCTGATGACATCCACCATGTTCTGTGTCCATCACTGTATGGTAATGAAGAACATTTCTACTGATGACTAAATACCCCCTGTTTGATCTATTCCACTTCCCCCACACCATCACCCTAGGCCCACGAGAACCACCTGGTTTGACTCCTTGACTCTTTGGATGACAAGATTCATAATTACACGCAAAAAGAGATCTTGACACACTGGCCTGTCATCCCCCCCACACACACACTAGGAACTGCCCTTGCTCATGAAAGACTCCCACCTGTCTACTCCTAAACCAATTGGTCCTCCCAATGACGGGAGTCCAATTCCCACCCACTCACCAGGCGGGTCTCTACCCACCAACACAACACACTATGACAAAACAAATACTCACACATTGCCTAGAAGTCTGCTCCAGGTGTGCCTCATCCCAAATGCTCCTTCCCAACCAACACCCTAAACCAGCGACCCTGCCATCCTGCCATAAGAACATTCCCACCACTGTACTTTCAACCTCATAATCAAAAATCCCCAGTGTTCACCCGTCCCCCTCCCAACCCTCTCCCCAGTATCCTGGACCTTCTGACCCACCCTTCCCAATCTACCCACCTGTCAACCTTGCACCACCCAACCCACTAATATCACTACCCTCTTGTCCTATCCCTTCAATACACAACTACACTCTATCACTTTACCATAGATTACATCCATATGGGTGATGGCTCACAACCTTCTCTGCTCTTTCTATTTCTTGTAAACCTATCTTACAGAAAATAACTCTCTGAGACCGATCAATTTCCTTAATTCATATCAGTGAGGTCATGTACTGTTCATTTTTCAATGCCTGGCTTGCTTCACTCAACAGGAGATTCATCCATGTTATCCCATGTGTTAGAACTTTATTCCTTCTTACAGCTGAGTAATATTCCATTATATTTATGTACCACATTATGTTTACCCATTCATCTGTTGATGGGCATCTGGATTGATTCCAACTTATGGCAATAATGAAATGACACTATGAACATTGGTGTGAATATATCTGTTCACATTTTTGCTTTCCATTCTTCAGGGTATATAACCAGCAGTGGAATCTCTGGATCATTTGGAAGTTCTATATTAAGGTTTTTGAGGAACCACCAAATTGTGCTCCATAGTGGCTGGGCCATTCTACAATACCACCAGCAGTGGATGAGGGTTCTCATTCCTCCACATTCTCTCCAACACTTACAGTCTCCTGTTTTTTAAGAGCTGCCATTCTAATGGGTGTAAGATGGTATCTCATTGTAGTTTTAATTTGCATTTCCCTAATAGCTAACAATGTTGAGTATCTTTTCATGTACTTTTTAGCCATTTGTATTTCTTCCTTGGAGAAGTGACTTTTCAGGTCACATGTCCATTTTTTAAATGAGTTGTTTGTCTTTTTATTTTTGAGGTGTAGGATTTCTTTATATATATATGCAGTACATTAGGCTCCTATCAGATAGATGGTTGCCAAATATTTTCTCCCATTGGGTAGGCTGCCTTTTTTACTTTCTTGATAACAGCCTTTGAGGTGGAGAAGTTTTTAATTTTGAGGAGATCTCATTTATCTATTTTTTCTTCTACTGCTCAGGCTTTGGGTGTGAAGTTCATGAAACCATTTCCTATTACAAGGTCCTGTAGATGCTTCCCTACATTATCTTCCAAGGTCTTTATGGTTTTGGCTTTTATATTTAGATCTTTGATCCATCTTGAGTTGATTTTTGTATAAGGTGTGAGATGGTGTTTCTCTCTCATTCTTTGGATATGGATGCCCAGTTCTCCAAGCACCATTTGTTGAAGAGGCCATTCTGTCCCAACTGAGTGTGCTTGATGGGCTTGTCAAATATCACATGACTGCATATGTGAGGGTCTATATTGGAACTCTCAATTTGGTTCCATTGGTCAGTAGGTCTATCCTTGTGCCAATACCGTGCAGTTTTGACCACTGTAGCTTTGTAGCATGCTTTAAAGTCAGGTAGTGTGATACCTCCAACTTCATTTTTCTTTTTCAATGTCTTTGGTGATTCGGTGATTCTTACCCTTCCAAATAAATTTTGTGGTTATTTTTTCTAATTCATTAAAAAATACAGTGTTGGTTTTTATGGGGATTGCAATAAATTTGTAGATTATTTTGGGTAGGATAGACATCTTGATGATGTTTAGTCTTCCTATCCATGAACAGGGTATATTCTTCCATTTATTTAAATCTTCTTTGATTTCCTTTAACAGTGTTGTGTAGTTTTCTGTATATAAGTTCATTACATCTTTAGTTAAATTTATTCCTAGGTATTTGATTCTTTTAGTCACTATTGTAAATGGTATTTTTGTCTTGATTTTGTTCTCAGATTGCTCGTTACACTTTACAGAAATGCTACTGATTTTTGCGCATTGATCTTATAGTCTGTGACTTTACTGACTCTTTTATAAATTCTAGAAATTTTGTTGTAGATTTCTCAGGGCTTTCTAAATATAAGATCATGTCTGCAAATAGTGGAATTTTTACTTCTTCCTTTCCAATTTGGATGACTTTTATATCTTTTTCTTGCCTCACAGCTCAAGCAAGTACTTCTAAGGCAATGTAAAATAGGAGTGGTGGTAGTGGGCATCCTTGTCTTGTTCCTGTTTTTAGAGGGAAAGTTTTTAGGGTTTCACCATTGTAGAAGATGTTGTCTCTGGGTTTTTCATATATATCCTTTATCATGTTCAGAAAGTTTCCTTCTATTCCTATCTTTGGCAGTGCTTTTTTTAGGACAGAGTTCTGCATTTTTTCTAATGCTTTTTCTGCATCTATAGAGATGATAATGTGATTCTTTTCTCAATCTCTTTATGTGGTGTATTTTATTGATTGTTTTTCTTATGTTGAACCATCCTTGCATACCAGGGATGAAACCAAATTGGTCATGGTGTATAATTCATTTGATATGTTGTTGAATGCAATTAGCAAATATTTTGTTGAGGATTTTAGCATATAGGTTCATTAGAGAGATTGGTCTGTAATTTTCATTTCTTGTATCATCATTGTTTGGCTTTGGTATTAGAGTAATATTTGCATCATAGAATGAGTAAGGCAATGTTCCTTCTTCTTCTATTTTTTGGAAGAGCTAAAGCAGGATTGGTGTTAGCTCTTTCTGTAAAGTTTGGTGGAATTCACCAGTGAAGCCATCTGGTCCTGGGCTCTTCTTAATTGGGAGGTTTTTGATGACTGAATCTATCTATTTACTTGTAATTGGAATGTTAAGTTCCTCAATTTCTTCTTTCATCAATGTAGGCTGTTTGTGAGTTTCTAGAAACTTGTCCATTTCCTCTAAATTATCATTCTTGTTGGCATATAATTTTTCAAAGTATCCTCTTATGATACTCTTTATTTCTGTGGGGTCAGTGGTGATATCCCCTTCCTCATTTCTTATTTTATGTATTTGCATGTGCTCTCTCTTTTTCTTTGTTAGTCTGGCTAAGGGTTTGCCAATTTTATTGATCTTCTCAAAGAACAGCTTTTGGCTCTGTCTATTTATTCTAGTGCTTTCTTATTTTCTATTTCATTTGGTTCTGCTCTAATCTTTGTTATTTCCTTCTTTCTACTTCTTTTTGGAATAGTTTGTTGATCTTCTGTCTAGTTGTTCTATCTAATGATGTGAGTGGGGTGCTAAAGTCTGCAATGATTATTGTAGAAATGTGTATTTCTCCCTTCAATTTTGCCAGAGTTTGTCTCATATATTTTGGGGCACCCTGGTTAGGTGCATAGATATTTATAACTGTTATACATTCCTTGTGGATCAGCCCTTTTATTAATATATAATGATTTTCTGTATCTCTTATAACTTTTTTGCATTTAAAGTCTGTTTTGTCTGATATTAGTATAGCTACCCATGCTCTTTTCTGGTTACTATTCACATGGAGTATCTTTTTCCAACCGTTCAGTTTCAGCCGGTTTGTATCCCTGGGTCTAAGTTGAGTTTCTAGTAAGCAGCATATGGATGGCTCATGATTTTATATCCATTCTATCAGCCTGTATCTTTTTATTGGGGAGTTTAATCTATTCACGTTCAAAGATATTACTGTAAATGCACTGTTTACTTCTTCCATTTTATTCTTTGGTTTTCATATGTCATCTTGTTTTTGTCTCTCTTTTTACTCTTTTGGTTATCCTTTCTGCTATTCTTTCTTCTATACTCTCCTCCAAGCCTCTCTCTCCTGTCTTCTTCTGTCAGGTTCTAAGGCTTCCTTTAATATTTCCTGCAGAGGTGGATTCTTTTTTGTAAACTCACTTAGTTTCTGTTTGTTTGTGAATATTTTATGCTCACATTCATATTTGAAGGATAGTTTTGTTGGATAAAGAATTCTTGGCTGGCAGTTTTTCTCTTTCAGTTTCCTAATTGTATCATACCACTGTCTTCTAGCCTCGATGGTTTCTGAAGGAAAATCTGCACTAAGCCTTACTGGATGTCCCTTGTATGTGATCATTTGTTTCTCTCTTGCTGCTCTGGGAATTTTCTCTTTAACTTTGACATTTGACATTCTGAGTAGTATGTGTCTTAGTGTAGGTCTATTTGGATTTATTCTGATTGGAGTACAATGTGCTTCTTGGACATGTAAGTTCATTTCTTTCATGAGAGTTGGGAAATTTTCAGCTATTATTTTCTCAAATACTGTTTCTTCCCCTTTTCCTTTCTCTTCCCTTTCTGGAACTCCCATGACACATATGTTGTTGTGTTTTGTGTTGCCATTCAACTCTCTGAGCCACCGGTTAATTTTTTCAATTCTTTTCTCTCTCTGTTCTTTTCTTCTTCAATTTTAGCTGCTCTGTCTTTGGTATCACTTATTCTTTCTTCTATCATTTTGAAAGCTGTTGTGTGACTCAAATGTGTTTTTGACCTCACCTATTGTGTCTTTCATTCCCATGGACTCCGTTAGCTGTCTGTTCAGGAGTTCAAATTCTTCTTTGTGTTCACTCAGTGTCTTCTTGATGTCATTTATCTCTTTAAGTATGCTGTGTTTCAAGTCATTAATTTGATTTTGGAAATTTGTGCTCATCTCGCTTATTAGTTCTCTCAAATTCTGCATGTCTTCTGGGACTTTGATGTATTCCTTTTCTTGGGCCATGTCTTCTAATTTCTTAGTATGGCTCATAACTTTTTGCTGGTGTTTAGGGATCTGGTTAAGATGTATTTTACTCAGATTTTCAATCTCTTTTTCTTTTATAGGGATTTAGTTGCAGGAGGCTGTGAGTTGCTACAGCTCTTTGAATTTCGGCTCGACCTGGATTTTTAGGATTGTCCTGCTGGTTGCTCAAAACTGGGCACTGGACCCAGTAATTGGTTGTAGAGTCACTTCCTAGGGCCTTGGGCAGGGAGGCTATAGAGGCCAGGAAAAGCCTCTCCTACTTATTTTTAATTTTCTTATGTGCACTGCTTTGTTCTGCTGGGAGATGGCGCTCTTTGGCAGCTCTCAATTCAATGCCTGCTCAGCGTGTATTTGTTGTGACACAGACCAGATCAATGTGATAGAGCTTCCTGTCTGGAAGCTAACGGCCTTGTAATTCAAACCTTCTGAGATAGTTCTTCAGTCTTCTCTGGCAGCCTCCTCCCTTTTCCCAGCTAGGAAATGTTTCCACTCCCCTCTGAGTCCTCAACACTCAGCCCCTGTTAGTAGAGGAGGAGTTTGGGAGGGTTGTATATCTTTAGCCCATTCAGGCTCCAAGGCAAACAATGACACAGCCCCACCCAGCCAGGAAGGGCTCTGGGGACAGGGCAGACCAAACCTGGGAGTCAAAAGCCAAGTCAGCCCAGGCTCTGTATCCCCTCTCCTGTGGAGTCTGCAACAATTAGTCCAGACTTGAATAGAATGAGATTGCTTGGGTCAGATTTCTCCAGTTCTTCGCCGGCTCCCAGGGCAAACCACCATGTGATCCTACCTGGCCTGGTAGGGCCCGTGGAGCACTGTAGCCCAAATTTGCAGGTCAGAATCTGAGTCAACCTTAGGATGTGTTTCTCTCTCTCCCCTTTCCTTGGGTGGTAGATCCCTGGAGCTCCCTTTGTCTGTAGTCACAAACCCAGAGGGCTGAGAATTCTAAAGAGTCTTTAGTGTAGGGTGATGGTGCCAGCAGCAGCTGCTGCTGCTTCCAACTCACAGTTCTGTCATCATGACTTCCCTCTTTTGTCTGTGTCTCTTCTAGGTGGTGTACAGTCTTCACCTACTGTCCTAAACCCTAAATGATCTTTTTTCAGGGCTGTTTCAGCCTGTCCTCTAGCTATTTTTCTGGTGAAGAAATTCCCGTGTCTTACTAGTCCACCATCTTCCCAGAAGTCTCCTTCCAATAGGTTCTGATATGTTGTATTGTCATTTTCATTCATGTCAAGGTAGTTATTGATTTCTTCTGTGATTTCCTCCTTGGTCCACTGTTTGTCTAAGAGTGAAATGTTTGACTTCCATATCTTTGTGCCCAATATTGTTCTCTGGCTTTTAGTGATTTCCAATTTCATTCCATTGCGGTCAGAGAAATTACTTTGTATAATTTCAATCTTTCTGAATTCACTGAGAATTGTTCTGTGGCCTAGCATGTGGTCTATCTTGGAGTATGATCCATGTGCAATTGAGAAGAATGTATATCCCACTGTATTTGGGTGTAGCATTCTGTCTGTATCTATTAGGTCCACATCCTCTAATGTATTATTAAGAGTCTTTGTTTCTTTATTGATTCTCTGTTGAGATGTTCTGTCTAATGGTGATAATGGTGTATTAAAGTCCCCCACTATAATTGTAGAAGCATTTATGTCTCCACTTATTCTTTTCAGTGTTTGCCTCTTGTATTTTGAGGCGCCCTGATTAGGTGCATAAATGTTTATGATTGTTTGTTCATCTTGAAAGATTACCTCTTTTACTTATATAGAGTGTCCATCTTTGTCTCTTTCAATAGTTTTGAATTTAAAGTCTATTTTGTTCAATATTAGTATAGCTACTCCCACAATTTTTTGGTTGTTGGTTGCTTGTAAAATTGTATTCCAGCCATTCACTTTCAGCCTCCTTGAATCCCTGGGTTTAAGGTGGGTTTCTTGTAGACAACATATATGTAGTTCATATTTCCTACCCATTCTGCCAATCTGTGTCTCTTGACTGGTGAGTTTAATCCATTAGCATTCAGTGTTATTACTCTCAAGGAATTTCTTACATCAGCCATGTTTTCTTTGGGTTTATGTATGTCATATGTTGTTTTTATTTCTCTTTTTGTCTTTTTACTTGTTCTTACACTCTCCTCCAACTCTCTCCTGTTTTTTCCTTTCAACCTGTAGAACTTCCTTTAGTAAATATTGAAGGGCAGTGTTCTTATTGGCATACTGTCTTAAATTCTGTTTATCTATTAATATTTTGAACTCTCCATCATTTCTGACTGCCAACCTTGCTGGATAGAGAATTCATGGCTGGAAGTTTTTCTCTTTGAGTATCTTGCCTGTGTCATATCACTGTCTTCCTGCCTCCATGGTTTCAGATGAGAAATCAGCACTTAATCTTATGGAGCTTCTCTTGTATGTGATGGTTCTCTTTTCTCTTGCTGCCTTAAGTATTTTCTCTTTATCTTGAGCCATGGACATTTTGACAAGTATATGTCTTGGAGTAGGCCTGTTAGGATTTATACTGCTTGGGGTTCTCTATGATTCCTGGACATGTATATCCATCTCCCTCAATAGGGTTGGAAAGTTTTCAGCCATTATTTCCTTCAAAACTCTTTCTGTTCCCTGTCCGTTCTCTTCTTCCTCTGGGATGCCTATAATGTGTGTTTGTGCATTTGTGCTGTCATTTAAATCCCTAAGTCCCTGCTGGATTTTTTCTATATTTTTATCTATCTGTTCTACTATCTGTTTGATTTCACATGTATTCCGTTCCATATCACTGATTCTTTCTTCTTCCTGCTCAAATCTGCTGTTATGTTATTCCAGTGTCTTTTTGATTTCTTGGATTATTCCATTCATCACCATCATATCCATTATCTTTTAATGTATTTTTACCATTTTTTTTCAGTATGTTCTCCCAGTGTCTTCTTAATATCCTTAATTTCTTCTTGCACGTCATTAAGTTGGTCCAGGTTATTTGTTTGGACAGGTTTGATTAGTTGTTTGATGTTCTGCATCTCTTCCTGGTTTTTAATTTGTTCATTGGACTGGTCCATGTCTTCCTGCTTCTTAGTATGGTTTGTAATTATTTATTGCCCTCTGTTCATCATTTATCTTGATGGCTTTATTCAGTTGATTAGCTTCTTTCTCTGTTCTATAGTTTTGTTTAGCTGCAGGTTTTGTGTGTGTGTTAAGTTTTCTCTTTGACACTTTGTTCTTCTTGTTCTATTTCATTGCTTTTTTCTATGTTCCCTTGAGGGAAAAAGATTAGGGCCAGAGAAATCAAAAGAGGTAAGAAAAGAAAGAGATAATGGAAATAATATTAAATTTTAGAAGAGGGGCTGTAAAAGACTTGGTAAAATAAACATTTAACTCATGTAAGCAGTGTAGAGTAATAGGAATAAAAAAGTGGAGTACCTGCAATTAAATGGGAAATCAAATAAAGAAAAATATGTAGAATGATTTAAAAGGCTAGAATGATGGGGAGAGAGAGAAAGAGAAAAGAAAGGACAGAAACAAAAAAGTATGTATAAAACAGAATAGACAAGATAGAAATCAAAACCAGTAAATTTGAGGACAAATAAAAAAAGGTGGAATGTAAGTACCACAACAGAAAGCAGAAGATAGAAAGATGAAGGAAGGAAAAGAGATAGCATTGGTAGACAAAATCAATATACACAGAAAATAGGAAATCAAAGAAGGAGAAGTACAGCAAAGAAGAAACAAGCTAGCAGCACCTAATTTAAAAAAAAGGGGAGGAAGGAAGGAGGTAAGAAAAACAACAACAACAACAACAACAACAACAACATACCCAAACACACACCCAGAGCAAGCTGTCAAACAAAGCTAAGGAAGAATAGCATTCCTTCTTGGGCCCTTGTGGATCCTCTCAGGCTGCCTATGCTCATCAATTACATTGCAAGCTTCTCTCTGCAGGTTTTGAGGTGAGTTTTAGTGAGTAAACAAAGTTAATTTTTTTTAAGTAATTTTTTTTTTGAAAAATAAGGGACCCAAAAAAGCTAGTACAAAAATAATGTCTATGTTTAACCTGTCCTACAGTATCAGCTGGATGTTAGACATCCCTGTGTATCACCACTCTAAGAGGAGTGGGGGATCGAACCAGGGACCTCATATATTCCAGGCAGAGATTCCTCCACTGAGCTACCCCTCCAACTGGGGCAGCCAGCTCTTCAGAAAGCTATTCAGTCACTTTCTGCCAGGCAGATTTTGTGCTCCTAGGGCAGCTGGATTCAGCAGGCTATATGAGCAGATCCCATCTCCCAACTCTTGGTCAGGATGAGTCCCTTTTCAAATTCAAATGGGTCCCTGATGACTGACTACACCACACCAAAGTGATTTTTCAAGCCTCTTCTAGACCACCCTTTCCTGCCAGGTGACCCTAAATAGGCTCTTGAAAACTTATTAAGCACTTCCCACTGCCTGACTCTCTTAGGGGAGTTGAAATTCTGATAGTCCTCAGCACAGAAATATTAAATTGGCTGACTCCACCCTCTGTCAGTCCAAGCCTCTGTATCCCAGGGCGGTTAGGTAATTCAGACTTCCTCAACAGATTCGCTTCTCCCCTCAGCCTGGTGCCACTTCATGCCAGCTGGTGTGCTCCCCAAAGCTCTAAGGGGGTCCAGGCAACCAAACCCACAGAAAGGAAACCCCTCTCCTCCCCTTGCCAGGATGCTCCCACTCTGGAAAATGCTCCCCCACACTGGGTGGCCAGCAAGAGTTGTGGCTCACCCTGGCTCTTTGTCCTGAGGGGGTCTTAGCCGACCGTGATTTCCACAGGACTAAAAACTCATGGTTTTATCTTGAGCAATCTATCTCCCTGTCCAGCTCCCTCAAGTTCAATGCCCCAAAGGCTCCTGCTCCGTGGGCTCCCAGAAAAGCTTACTCTGGTTGGATCTTGTCTCCAATCAGCTGTCTTATGTGAGAGAGATGGTGAGTGCCCACTTAAACTGATGCCAACTTGCCCCCGACCCTGAACATTCTTATATTTAAACTATTAATTGCAAATTTTGTTTCCCCAGAAAATTATAATATGGAATCATACAATATATTACCCTTTGAGTATGGCATTTTTCATTCAGTATCATGTACCTGAGATTGATTCATGTTGTTTTGTGTGTCCATATTTCCTTTATTTGCTTTACTAAGAAATGTTCCACTATTGGAACATACTATAGTATATTTCTCCATTCCCCAGATGAGGCACATTTGTGATATTGTCAGTTTTTAGTGATTAAGTATATAGCTGCTATAAACATTCATTTAAGAGTATGTGTTAGCATAAGTTTTTATTTCACTAGGGTAAAAATCTAAGTTTGTGGTTGCTGGGTTATATGGTTAATTATGCATTTAATGAAGAACTTGCTCTTAAGTATAATTTTCAAAAAGATGAAATAAAGGTCCAATAACATGTGAAAAGGTGTTCTCTAAGTCTACTTTACACTAGTGTTGATATAAGTCATTTTTGAAATTTTCCTTTCATTTATTCTGGGTTCATCCTCAAAGTGTGTACAGGTAGAACTTTTCTGCCTTCAACAGTGCTGGTAGATGGCAAAATTTGGAAAATGAGAGTATAATTAGAAAATATCAGATTTTGGAAAGACCTAATTTTCTCAAATAAGGTCAAAATATTTTTATTGAGCATTTTCTTACTGCGTTGCCTATGCATTGTAGGTCACTTCAAATGAAAAAGACCCTAGTGTTATGGGTTATACCAAAGCCCATCCTTGCTTTCTCACCCTCATTGTTTTCCTTGAAAGCTGCTCCTGATAATTTAGGTTGTTAACAAATGACAACATACTAATATAACAATGATAATTTATATTAATAACCAGATTATTAATTCTGTAATACGTTTCAAAGCACATGGTGTCCAAATTATGGTGAGTAAATTTCCAAATTCCAAAAGTTCATATTTTTATTATCAATTACCCCAAGGCAGAACTCTCCCTAAAGAGGGGGTAAAAATATGGAGATATGAAAAAGTCAGAGAATGTGAATTTGTGTATGTCTTACATGCTAAGAGCTTCCATTCACATTGTCTCACTTAATCTTCTTAATAACCTCATATCTTATTGCGGAGATATTATATCTCAGGATAACCTGTTAGAAGTCACAAAAGAAGGAATTACTGAGACTGTGGTGCCCATTCAAGAAACTCTTACTGGAGATTTCTCCTTCTCTGGTGCCATTCTGACTCTGTTCGTTTCTGAAATTTTAGTTCTGTTTTCCTTGTGAATGAATGTTTCTCATAGCTTTCTGGAGGCTTCCCTCCATATTGCTCATTTAGGTTCATCTTGATATAAGCTTTTAAGAACCAATATTGTTAACAACCAATTTTCTGTTAGGAAATTCCTGCTAACTACAATCTTATATCTATGTGTCTGTGCTTGAAATTGTCCCTAAATCTGGGAGAATGAAGGACTGCGGATTAGGAAGAGCAAGACTTCCTTAACCTGAGCATTTAAGAGAACTGATACTATATGGAAGGCATTCCATTTGTACTAAGTGTCCTTTGCCCCAGGAAGTCCAGAAGTCTAAGGAATTAGTTGGTAAATGAAACTTTATGTTTCTGGAAACTATGCAAAACATGCAGAAAATCCAAGTAAATATCTATGGAAATTTGATGTTTAAATATCATGGAATTTGTTTTAAGTTTGTGAGAAGAAGAGAATTAAGGCAAAAGTTAAATTATAATAGAATATACTATATATATTTCTTAGTTTTCCAACCTACTATGACAAATATCATATAACTGGTTGGCTTAACAGGGAGAATTTATAGACTTGCATCCTCCTGGGATCCATAGCATTCTAGCTGGCTGGCAATCTTTGGGTTCTTTGGCTTTCTCATCACATGGTAATGTTCTCTCCTTTCTTTTTCAGGTTCCCACTGACATTTAACTTCTTTCATCTCCCCTTTCTTTCCTCCTAAATCAAAATCTCATCAAAATAAGTTATGGAAATTGTGTGACTGGGGAAAAATTCCTCTCCCTTAATGGTTCTATGAAATTTAGAAAACAAATCATCTGCTTCTAAAATACAATGGTGAGACAGGCAAAGGATATACATTCACATTCCAAAAGACATAAATTGGAAGGAAGATAAGTGTCATATGTCCCAAGCAAGCCCAAAACCCAAGGGGACACGCCATTCGATTTCAAGGTCTAAATGTGTTCTGTGGATGACATTTTGTCTCTGGGCCTGAAGGAGAGGAAGACCCAATCTTTCCATTCCTTGCCCAGTAGTCATGCTCTCCTGGAATGCTGGGGCCTTAGCCTAGTTCCCATCCTTACTGAGCATTATGTGTACCCTATTCTTTCATGCATCACTGTTTGTTTATTTAATTTTAAGGCAGATTTCAAACATTTGGGGGGTTATTTTCAATTATTAATTATACATTTATTCATTCATTTTGGATGAGCATGATTTTCAAAATCTCAAAATCTGCAAGGTTTTTAAATAGTTAACTCACAAAATTGCTCAACTACTTTTTTTTTAACATTTATTTATTTATTTATTTATCCCCCCCCCTTGCTGCTTGTGCTTGCTGTGTCCATTCACTGTGTGTCTTCTCCGTGTCTGCTTATCTTCCCCTCGCTGTGAGGTCCCGCTGCATCAGCCCCTCGCGCTGTGCGGGCCGGCCTGCCCTCACAAGGAGGCCCTGGGAAGCGAACCCGGGGCCTCACACATGGTAAATGGGGGCTCTATCGACTGAGCCACTCCTGCTTCCTGCTCAACTACTTTTAAACTCCCCAGATTAGGGGGTATGAAGAACTTGGCACAATATTGACTAAACTAGAAATGACTAATAGCCATTTCATTAACAATGAGTGTACATTTTAACAATTTTAAGAGACAATTCACCCATTTAAAGTGTAAAATTCAATAGTTGAAATATATTCATGCCTATGTGCAACCATCACCAGAATCAATATTAAAACACTTTTATTACCTAAAAAAGAAACCCTATACCATTTAGCTATTAACCCTTACCTGTTCCCAGCCCAACTACTAATCTACTTTCTGTCTTCATTGTTTTTTCTGTTCTGGAAATTTCATATGAAAAGAAGTATTAATATGTGTTTTTTGTGACTGGATTCTGTAATTTAACATAATGTTTTCAAGGTTCATCCATGCTGTAGCATTTATCAGTATTTAATTCCTTTTTTATGATGTATAAAATTTAATTATCTATATATCAAATGTTGTTAATCTAACACATGGTGTATCTTGGAGAAGGCTCCATGAGCATTTG